>PVLA01008867.1:63677-83173 GCA_004027455.1 Hydrochoerus hydrochaeris
CCCCACCCCTCCCCCAGCCTTCCTACCCTCTTTCTCCTACTGGTTGGTGTTACTGTCTTAGCTCATGTCACAGCACACAGTGCTCACATCAGTCGGGGTTCCTGGGCTTGAGCACATGGCTTATCTTTCTCCCTCTCATTTGCCCTTCTCCTCCTCCTCACCCTCGTCCCAGGCCCTTTGGATGACTTCCCCACCATTAGAGATCGGTGCCCTTATCCCTTTCACGCACTTTCTCTTTTTCTTTGCTTTTTACTGTGCCTCACTCAGATGACAGATGCCACACAGTATTTTTTTATGTTAAAGAGATTAAAAGAAAACAAAACAATAAAAACAAAACAGTGGAAGACAAAAGATTTCAAGACAAGCTGAAAGGAAACTAGCAATAATCACCGTATTGCATATTGTTATCTTCAACATAGTTGCCCAGATTATAAAATACCGGCATGCAAAACAGATCAAACAACATAAGCAATCACGGTTTCGTTCCCGGAACTAACAGGATCAATGCCGCAGTTATCTTAGCCATCATGTGTGTATATATTTTCCTTTCTTCTTTTCTCTTTTTCCCCATCCCAATTATTCTTTCCTTTTGAGCAGCTTCACTCCCACAATACCTATGGACCATTTAGACCTTTTTTAATCTTTCAGTTTCTTACATGAGAGAAACATACAGTGTTTACACATGTGAGTCTGATTTATTTAACTTTTGAGTATAGTCTCTCATTGGATTCATTTACCTATAAAAGCCTCAACTTTATCCTTCTTTACAGCTGAGCAGTTCTCCACTGTATAAAAATACACATCTTTTTTATCCATTCCTCAGCTCATGAGCATTTAGGTTGTTTCTAAGATTTAACTATCACAAATTGTTCTGCTAAAAGCATAAGTGTACATATATCACAGTGGTATGATGTTTTTAATTCCTCTGGGAAAATACACAGAATGGGAATAGCTGAGTCAAATGCGACCTCTAATCCTAGTTTAAGAAATCTCCACACTGATTTCCACAGTAAATTCACCAGCTACACGTCCACCAACAATGGAGAAGAGTTACTTTTTCCCCACAGCCCAGCCAGCATTTGTTGATTGATTCCTTGATGATAGCCATTCTTTCTGGGGTAACATTAAATCTCAGTGTTGTTTTAATTTGCATTTCTTGAATGACTAATGATGTTGAATATTTTTTTATATATTTATTTTCCATTTGTATTTCTTCATCTGGGAAGTGTGTATTCATCTCAAATGTCCATTTTTGGATTGGGTCTTTGAATTTTGAGGCCCTGGTTTTTTAAAATTCTTTGTATGTTCTAGCTAGGAGTCCTTTGTTTGAGGGATGTTTGGCTAAAGATTTTAAACCTAATTTATGGGTTTTATTTTCACTCTTTTGGAGATTCTTTTCACATGCAAAAACTGTTTAATAAGATGAAATCTCAGTTGTTGATTCTGGGAAGTATTTCCTATGCAGTTTGATTTTTGTTCATGAACTCTCTGCCTACCCCAATGTCTTCAAGATTTCTACCTACTTTGTCTTCAAGTAGATTTGGTGTTTCTGTTTTAATATTTAGATCTTTGATCCATTTTGACTTCAGTTTAGTGCATGGTGATAGATATGGGTCTAATTTTAGCCTTCTTGACTTGTTTGTGTTGAGAAATCTGCTGTGATTCTGATGGACTTTCCTTTATAGGTGATTTGTTTTGTCTAACAGTTTTTAATATTCTGTTCTTATGCTGAATTTCTGGGATCTTGATTATTATATGTCTGGGTGTGGATTTATTTTGGTTATGGCTGTTTGGAGTTCTGTATACCTCATTTATCTGTATGTCAGTTCCTTTTGCCATGCCTGGGAAATTTTCTGCTGTTGTTTCTGTAGTCTTTTTATATCATTTGTGTTGACTTTTTTCCTTTACATCTATTAAACTTATATTGTATTTCTTGGCATTGTCTTACAAGTGCTAAATTGTTATTTCCTTGTCCCTCATTATTTTTAAAAGATCTTTCCTTTCCTGATTGTTAGCTGCAATCTTGTCTTCAAGGTATGAAAGTCTGTCTTCACATTCATTCAAGTGGTTTTGCCCACTTTCAGTGGAATTTTTTATTTCTTGGATATCTCTTTGAGTCTGCTTCATGCCTCCTAATTCTTGCCTGTATTATTCATTCAAGGTTTCTATCATTTTCCAATGCTCCTCTATTTTTTTAGCTATGTCTTCTTTAGACGTGTTCAGCATGTCTTTCATTATGTTCATCATTTCCCATCTTACCTGGGAGATTATTTCTAATCTGATTTCCTTTACAGCTTCATAGAGTTGTTTCTTTACTTCAGTTGCTGTCATTTCAGAAACTTCAGATGTGTGACTTACACTTTCTTCTCTGTCCATGTCTCCTGGACTTGTTTGGGATGGGCGGAGGTCTGAGATTGCATTTTGCTTCTTTGTTTTGCCATTTTCCTGTATTCCTCCGCGGCAGCTGAATGCAAAGTTCTAGTTGCCTACTGAGTTGGCACTGGCTGTCTGCACAGGATCTCCCCTGCTAAATGAGAGTTGCTAGCAGGACCTTTCTCTGACCCTGGCTCCCTAGCTGGCTGGAGTTCACTGGGTGGGGCTTTACCAGGCCTCTCGTGGTGCACTGATGCTCCCTGGCTGGTTGGGGTTACAGGGCAGGCCTTTCCAAGGCCCCCACATGCCACACCAAGGCTGCTGTGTTGGTTGGGGCTGCTAGGTGGACTTTTCCTGGGCCTGTGTGGTGCACCAATGCTTCCTGGCTGGCCAGATTTTGCTGGATGGGCCTTTACCAGGTTCCACATGAAACCGAGGCTCCCTAGCTTGCTGGGGTCATAGGTCAGGCCTTCCATAAAGTATTTAAACTTGTGTGTATGATTTATTTCATTTAATATTATGTTTTCCAGGTGCATCTGTTTTCCTAAAAATGCTTCAAGTTTATTATTCTTTATATCCAAGGAGTATCCCATTGGTGACATGCACTGAGTACTTACAAAGCATAAAGCTTTGCTCGTATGTTCTATAATGTGATTCTCATTCATGTTCCATGAGCAAGACGTTGTTATTCCCAGTTCTCATATGAAGAAAGTGAGTCTAAAAAATATTAAATAACTGGTATAAAATTGGATTACAAGGAGAAGTCAAGCATTTTCCCATGGTAGAATCATTTGATATAGACTTTGAAGGGTAAATACATTTCAGACATTCAGAGATGGGAAATGTAGGTATTCCATCCTAGGAAAGGATAAAATTCTAAATATGAGCATTTGAGTCAAACCCAGAGGGTGGTAGACTAGGCAGAAGTAATCATTTTTGAAAGTCATAAGCACATGTATCAATGAATATGTGTTTTAGCTGCTGTTCAAAGGAGAAGTACACCAATGATTTTAGATAGATACACATAGCTGTTAGTTTCAATTTTTTTCAAGCTCTCATCCTTGATTTTCCCAAGCCCAAAGTTGAGAAGCAATGACACTGAGTGAAGAAGAATAAACACTGCAACAGAGAATTAATCAGAAAAGAGTGGTAATACATTGAATCCAGAAACACAAAGCCCCACTAGATCAAAGAGATTGAAAAGAGAAAAGATGTTCTCATGAGGTCTAGCATAAAATTGCATAAAAACCTAGATGGGCTTTTATTCAAGATTATGAAATATTTCAGAACCACAATATCAACTTTAAAGGATATATTGTTGAATCATCTACCCTCCAGTGAGAAAAAAAAAAGTTAGAATAGACCTTGGTACATCAAAAAGAAAACCCAGAAATAACAGACAGGAACTCAGACAGACCACATATGGCTAAGATAGCTGTCACTGAACATATACAAAAAGAGGCAAGCACAAAATCTCAGTGACTTAAAAGATTTAATATTTCCACATGATGGGCCGGGGATATATAGCGCAGTGGCACAGAACTTGCTTGGCAAGAGTGAGGTTGTGAGTTTGATCCCTGATACAAAAAAAAAAAAAAAGATTTCCACATGAGGGTGGAACGTTCTGGAACTAACTACTCACACTAGTAGAATTTCTACATCATAGCATTCTTTGAGTTCATGAAAGTCATTTTATTAGATAACGTGGTCTGTCTTCTAGAAACGTAAAGCCTGACAGAGAGCCCAGACTCAGAGAATAATTGAGGAAACAAAAAACATAAAGACAAAAACAGAGGTTTAAGGAATTTATCTTAATGAGGCGTGAAGTTTTGGCCTGAGAGGGAGGATTTCAAGTGAGTTGAAAGATACTTCTAGAATGTGCATTAAACACAAGACAAAATAGATGTGTTAGATACATGACTACAAATTCAAAAACAGCTCATCAGAATGTGAATGTCCTTTAAATATAGTTCTCACAAGGGTTTGTGAGGGCCTGGATTCAACCCTCATCAACAAAAGTCAAATAAATAAAACAAAACAGAGCTCTGTAGAAGTGGCCACATGCTCCAGTGATAGGAGAAAGTATGAGAATGAAATCAGAAACATGGTTTGGGCTGGTCTTAGTCAGACAACAGCTGTAAGAAGACAGACCAAAACTCAAAAAGGAGCATAATTTCCTTCATTTCAATGATAAAGTAGTAAAACTACAGAGATGGAGCTTTACTGCCCATATGGAAGTTAAGCAGAAGGGACTTTGATAGGGACAGTTGTTTTTTAATTTAAACTGAAAGTATTCTGAACCAAAAACAAGAGTATCTGAGGTGACTCTGTTGAAAATAAATTGCTTCCATGTGACAAAAAGTGGTTTAAAAAATCCTCTCCCACTGAAGCCCCAGGATCTGAGGGAGGCAGGCACAGGCAGGCACAGTGCACTGAGCGCTCCACATCAGAGAGCACCTGGTCAGCACGGTGTGTAAAACAGAGGGGAAATGACCAAGGAGAAGAGGGCGCATCACGCAGAGCTGAGACCAAGCGGGAAGGGGTGCTGCGATGCAGATGTAGGATGTCCCCCAAGAGTCTCGTGTTTCCAGAGGTGGGGCTTTCGGACTGTGACTGAAGCCGGGGGACACTATACCCATCAGTGGTTCATTCACTCAGGAGCTCCACAGCTGTGTGTGATTAGGAGGAGGAGCCCGGCTGGAGACGGTCACTGTGGACGGACGGACATCACCTCCTGCCCTGGCTCCTCCCTTCTCTCTTCTCTCTCCTCCCTGCTTTCTGGCTGCATGATGTGAGCAGCTCTCCTCCTCTGGGCTTTTCCACCAGCCCACCATGCAACACAGAGACCTTTGAAATTGTGAACCAAAGCAAACCTCTCTTAAGTTGAGTGTCAAGAATTTTGTCCCAAGAACAGAAAAGTGACCAAGACACTGGGAAAAAATTAATTTCAAATAATTACAAATGAAGAATTAGTCACACTCTGTAGTTAGTCGTATGTCAGCTCTGAAAGGAAAGCTCCCCCTGCTATGTCTCTTCATGGACAACATGTGACACAGAGCCAAAGGGATGAGAAGAAAGGGGTCCCAGACTAAATCTCAGACCGATGCTCCTGGAGAAGAGCCTCATCAAAGAGGACCACGTGAAACAGTGCAGGCAGCTCGGAAAGTAGCTTTCCTTCTGGGTCGCCCGAAGACCTTGGACAGCCTTCTGAAAGGAGATCTGAGACTTGAAGCACACGCGCTGCAGACGTATCCAAACCAGAACTGCTCAGCCGAAGAAACTGCCATGGCTAATCACTCTCTGCCCGTGCCTGTGCCCATCCTGGAAGGGCTTCAGCTTTGCCCATCTCTCTTTTCCCCAGTAAATGTTTTATGTGAAAAACTTCTCAGGCAAAAAAAAAAAAAAATCTTTGACCAACACAGGTCAATTTTCCAATCTTTATTTTCCTTTTAGAGGGCTTGTGCAAAGAAAAAGAAGAAAACAAGCAGGAAATAATTGATCTTTCTTCCTCCCAGCTTCATCCGGTCCACTTTCTTTGCCTCTCAGCTCATCTTGAATAAGCCTGTATGTGCCCCGTATTACCACTCCCCGCCACCTCTTCAGCCAGACTGTTCTCCTCCACTGCCAAACACTTTGCAATAAAGAAAGAAGAAAGTCGCCCCAGTTCCCTACCGGTTAATGAGTCACAGTAGCAGAACTCACAGGACCCGGCCCCAGGTCTCCAGTTTCCTGCCCCACTCACTTCCTCCTCTCCTGCTTCCACCCTTGGTCCTGCTGGTTCCCCGCCCTTCAGCACCGCCCGAACTCCCATCTTTCACCCATGCTCACTCATCCAAGGGTTCCAGGTTGCCTTACCAGGGAGGTCTTCTGTGACTGTTCCCTGTTAGAAAACAACCCACTTTCCTCCTGTTCTCACCACTCCATGGAATGAACATCTCCTTCTTTGTGTGTCGGATAGTGTTCTGGTTGCTTGCTAACTGTGTCAAGTTAATAGAATGCAAGGTCCGTAGTACTTTTTTGTACATAGTACCTGACTGACTTATGCTGTTCTCACCAATCACATGTCACATGAAGACAGGAAATTCATCAGCACCAGAGCACTCTTGTCCTACATTTAAGCCCATTGCCTGACACTGGCATGTACCCCAAACATGGAAGACTCCTTTGCTGCCTGCTCCCTTGTCTGGGGACCCCCTTGTTTGCCTGTGCTTTCACTCCACGCAGGTACTGACTCCGCCACAGTGCCTACTGAGGTGCAGTACCTGAGACGGAGGGGAAGCACAGACCAGCTGTGGCCAGGTCAGCTGTAACAGCCTGCCATGAGCATGATCTTGTAGCAAAAGGAAACCAGGAAACACCCCACCTCACTATCCTGACTCTAAACCTCTAAATTCCGGGACCCTTCCTCAGCCAGGTGCTATCCACTGTCCACCTTTGCATCATGCTTCTCATCAGCTGTTTTCCTCTTTGTAATGTCAGGCTTTACTTTCTCCAAGAAGGTCTCAGTGTCACCCTGTCTGTGCTGCCATGTGTCACATGCAGGATATCAGTTTACCTACACCTCAGGACATAGGTGTTGGGGATTCTCCAACAAAGGTGCAGTGGTAAGCTTTGCTTCTATATCAATAAGTATTTTCATCCTTCCATGTGTGCATAGTTATTTTGAGTTAATCTTGTCATTGTTTTGACACAGTTTTGAACAAGGAAATCCCTCCCGCATCCCAGGGTTCACAAGTTCCCGTGTTAGCAGGAGCCAGGCAAGTATCAAGGTGAGACACAGAGGATGTGACCACAAAGATTGCTGAGCACAGGTCTCACTAGCCCTTTCTGATTCAAGCAATCTGATATTGCTCAGCGCCAACCAAGTGAAACAGGTATTCGGGCTGGATTCAGCTCACTCGGTTTTACTATATTAAAAACCCTAAGGTATGCAGATGGGACAAACTAGCCTTTCAGACTAAGGTAGTGGTTCACAGCAATGCCAAAACATAATTATCAGGAAACAAAAACGTACTGATGCCAGGATCTTGTCCCAGGATCTTCTGATATATTTGTCCACACATAGCCTGGGCATCAGATGCTTTGAAAAATCCCTAAGTAACCCTAATGTACAGACAAGAACCACTCCTCTTGGAAGTTCATTTTAACACAACTTTGCTGCCAATGGCATAGATTACATCCATGCATCCATGTCTTGTTCCTAAAGTGGTCGATATTTTCTAAATAAAGAATCTAGCAAACTTAGAGAAAATCCCTTGTTTGAAAGGAAAACATCACAGAAAGTAGTTAAGGAACTAGACATTTCACTGGAGTAGAGGGCATTATTAAATTATTTAAGAACCAATTTCTAACACAAATTTTTCTGAGAAAAATCTTAGTAGAACAAAATGCTTTAAGCACATGATGCCCGCATAACTGCATGCCCAAAAGAAATGGCATCATTGCAGGAAGAGCAATTCATCTCTAGGAGACTGAGAACTGTATCTAGAATATGCTACCATTAGCAGAAACTGTGCTTTCTGTGGAAGACACGTGGGCGTACACTTAAAAAGGTTCCCTTCAGTCCAATCCCACGGATTTTCCTGCAGATGTTGTAGCATCAGCCCACTCACTACCTCAGAGTGAGACTGAAATTCTTCAAGAGCCAAAGGATGAAGACAATGTGCTTCGAGTAGATTTGTGGGATGCAAGACTGGATGAAGTCAGTTTTCATGGGGTCATTTCCTCTTTGTTAACCCAGTCATAAACCACCTTCTTTGCAACCAAAAAATCATGGTTTCTAACAGCGTCTTCCAGAAATAGTCAGGAATTTACATTCCTGAAAATTGCTACACTGAGATTCCTGGAGGCCTGGACTGTGGTTTCTGCAGTGCTTTTCCAATCCAGTTAACCTCATGGACAAAGCGTGGGGTTCATCAACTCTGTGGAGCTTTAGGGGCATGTGGCTCTCCTCATACATGTCTCCGGAAGGAGACAGCGCGTCAGACCCCTTCCTGGGCTGCTGGCAGTGGTGAAAACTGCTGCCTGGCCTACATCCACTTAATACACTGATCGCTACACTGCTGTCCTGAGAATACCATGAAGCCCAATGTCTCAGTGCTGTGAGATCTCAATAAGAACTATATGGTCAAATAAGCTCAGGAAGGGTCTGCAGCCTCTATCCCTTTTGTAGATAGCTCAGGGAAATGGTAAAAGCTCTAGGAAAATTAGGAAACAGGTTTCTGACATCCTAAATGTCTGTCAACAGATGCATTGTTTAAAAATGTATGGTATATAAATACCATGGAATACTATTCAGCCACCAAAAGCAAAATCATGACATTTGTGACAACATAGATAGAAGTGGCGAACATTATGTTGAATGAAATAAGCCAGGCATAGAAAAATAAGTTCTGCACATTCTCACTCCTCTGAGAAAGCAGGCCTCATATATTGAGAGTAGAAATACAATTTACCCGAGGCTGGGGCGAAAAAAAGAGGACAGGAGAAGGGCAGAGAAGGGCTGGTCAGCGGGCACTGAACTCCTGTCTGATGGGAAAGAAATCCTGGAAAGTTACGGCACAGTAGAGCAACTAAAGGTAACAACGGCGTAGTGTATTCCAGAAAGCTAGAGGAAAGGATTCTGAAAGTTTTACCATAAAGAAATGATGAGTGAAGAGATAGTTACATTTAATCTAATTTAAACATGACACAATATATAAATGCATTGAAATATTCCATGATACCACATTATTACAATTTTATATATTTATAAAAAACAAACTGAAAAAAGCAAGTTTCCAAGAAAAAAATCTCTCAATCTCTCAATTTCAATCTTTCAACTCTCTCTCTTTCTCTCTCTCTTTAAAATTTTACCCAGCATTATAGTCCATTGGATTACTGTGGAATATACTTTTAAAAACATTTATGTGGAACTCACAGCAATCCTACACCTATAATCCTCAGCACACAGAAGGCTGAGGCAGGAGGATTGCCTTGAGTTCAAGGCCAGCCTGAACTGCCTCAAAAAAGAACAAAAAAATAAATAAATAAAAACAGTTGCGTGCAGTGCGCTCAGCCATCAGAAGCCAAGAGTCTGATCTTTTACTGAATATAAACAGCTCGGTGGCAGGGAGCACACCACTTACCTTCTCTGTTTTCAGCTTGCAGAACTATAAAAGGAAGTATTTGGGTTTAAATTCTATCCTAGAGCTTGGAAATTTCTGGGTTCCAATAATTTCCTCACCACTCAGCGCTACTTCAGAATTACAGTACACATCCACAGCTCTAAGTTACAAAGGACCTTGAGGACTGAGAAGTTTTTGGAAATCACTTAGTGCTTAAGTCCAGTTGGAACTGATATGAAATCAAGGTACTTCCCTTTCTTTTTCCATTCATCATGACTGTTCTCTTACCCTGCATAACTGTTGAAGTGTTTGATTTCAGAGTGCTCCAAACCCTGATGTAGCTATCACATAACATAAATTTCAGATTTCCTAAAAATCTGAAAAATTCTTAACTTGAAAACATACTTTGTCCCTCAGGGTTTAAGATAAAGGACAGATTGGAGAATCAGTTAGATCATCCCTATCTTGTACCAGGTAGGGTTCTAAGTGCTTAAAACGCGAACTCGCCCTCCCCCACCACCATGCATTTTCATATGTGACAACTGACATGTAAATGATGACTAACTCGCTCAGAGTAACAGAGCCAGTTGGCTTCAGAGACTGTTTTGTATCTTTGTCTGGCTCTCTCACCACTGTGCCACTCTATCAGAACTTAGGAGTTTTATTTAAACAATGTTTGCCTTCCATGTGTATAAAACAGCATTAATAAAAACTACCTTTCAGGGAAAACTCACAGCCAACTCTCAATGGCCTTTGCTAAAGAGACTCCATTCTGGATAATCACTGCCTTAGGTGTAATATTTTATTAGCCATACACAGGGCTTCAGGAACCCATGCAGCGAGCTGAAAGAAGATCTCACATGGCAGTTCCTCCCTTTAATCTGAGGCATTCTCACCCTCTTGTGTAATTTAGACACCAACATAAAAATGGTGTTATGCCCAGAGGCACATTGCAAATTACCTAAAAGCACAGTGCCATGTGCCATTTAAAATTTTAATGAAACATTATAATCTCCAGTCCAAGCTGCTTAATATCTGGAGCTGTGAAGTTTGAGAGCTGATGTATAATGAAGGCATTTTACCAGCATCTGCTCTCATAGGCATCCCATGATAAACACCTAAAAACAGGCATACAAATCTCCTGCCTGAACCCCGGCAACAGCTGGACAAGCCACCAGGGAAGAGGAAAGGCAATAAACTCAATAGGCTTGATTTATTTTTATATCTCCCTGAGGCTCTGTATATTTTAGGGTTCAAATATACTTTGCCTTCCAGGTGCATTTGGTTTCCATCTTTGGTCTAATCTTTGAATCTACCCCGGTCTTACCTTCTTTATTTCCATATTACCTTTACCTCCAGTCTGCTTAGCATTACCCTCCTGACCTTATGTTGATTGTCTTCAATTAAGCCCAAGGATTTCCTCTTCCTGGACCAAAGTCAGGTTACTACACAAGAATAATAAAAGGCTGAATGGGACTGGACTGTCACAGCCAAGGCCCCAGTGTCAACCTTTAGCAAACAGCCTGGTTTCAGACCCCCTCATTCCTCTGGGGCAGTCGAAGCAGAAACCGTGCTGCCCACCAGACTCACAGATCTGTGTCTGTACCAAGAACTGTATTCTCTGGGAATCTGGTTTCTCATTAAGAGAACCAAAAAGAAGGGAAAAAAATTCAAGTTACAAAAATATGATTTAGTCTTAAAAAAAAGATTAATCATACTGCAAGGTCACAATATAGATGGAAGAAATTCAGTGCAAGTGAATTCACTAGTTTTTGACAAATATTTACTCTAAAAATAATGTGTGGCATAGAAGATAAGAATGTTTCTTAAGAAACTCAACAATATTCACCTTAAAGGAACAAAGCACAAACATGTATTTCATAAGGAAACCATTGTAATTAGAAGACTTGTGGACATTAGAAGTAGAATCTTAGCTATATTTTAAATATAAAACTTCCATGGCTTACCAAAGCAATGAAAAACTAAACAGCAGTATTTTAATGATGGACATTTGGATTTTGTGATTAATACTCTCAACTATCTCATCAGTTAAAAAAAAAAAAACTCAGAACACTCCTGGGAACAGACTTTAAAAATGCAGAATTGTTTCTAGTCCAAAATTAAATCCTATAGACTATAGGATTTCCCTTAATTGTAACTCCTCTCTTCCCCAAGCCCATACTAAATCCTCATGGGAACCTGATTATAGGGGAGATTAGAAGCAAACGGGATGACTGAACAAAGCCCTGACCATTAGACAAGCAAACTAAATATGCTCATCCTTGCCCAAGAACATTTCACACACAATTTTCCACTTTCATTCATTCCAACAAATTAGGTCTTCTACGATTTCATGCCCACCCTCTCTGCTGCCTGGTTCAGTATTGCTCAATTTTTACATTTTCTTGGTTGCCAAATAAGTACATATGTAGCCTCAACTCTGACTGATTCTGCCCATCTGTTTTAGTTTATGTCTAGATGTCCTCCCAAAGCCTTGTGCACTCATAGGTGGGCCTTTGGAGAGGTGACTGGATCACAAGTGTGTGATACTGGATTAGTCAACTTAGGAGTTTATAGCTGGATGTGGTGTTAGAAGGTGATGGCTGGTGGGAAGATGTGGATCATTTGTCATGGCCGGGAAGGACCTGTGTCTCTTCCTCCCTTGACTCCTTGCTACTTCCTGCCTGAGGAGCAATGGACTGTTCCCCCTTTACTGTGACCCTCTGCTATGTTACCCTGCCTTGGAACAGCTGACTATGGACTAAAAATTCTACAAACTGTGAACCAAAATAAACCTCTCCTCCTTTAACCTGTGGGTGCTGGGTATTTTGTCCCAGCACTGAGAAAGTAATCAAGACACCATGCTATACAGGTGTTGTAATAAAGAAGGCCCTGCCAAGCAATATGGCCCCAGCCCATGGCACCTTGCCACAAGTGGCACCAACACTCTTGCCAACTAAGAAAAGCCCATGTCCTGAGGGATTCATGGCTTAAATCTACAAGAGATTTATAGAAGATTTAATACCAATGCTCCTCAAAATCTTTAATGAAATTGAAAGGAAAGCAACTCTCCCTAACTCATTCCTGGAGACAAGTATTACACTAATACCAAACCAGAGAAAGACCCAACCAAAAAAGAAAACTATAGGCCAATCTTCCTAATGAACATAGATGCAAAAATCCTCAATAAAATAGTAGCAAACAGAGTGCAGCAAATTTTCAAACAGATTAGGCATGATGGCCAAGGTGGATTTATCTCAGGAATGCAAGGATGATTCAACATATTCAAAGCAATAAATGTAATACACTATATCAATGGAGCCAAAGACAAAAATCACATGAGCATCTTAATAGATGCAGATAAAAAGTTTGATAAAGTCCAATAGTTGTTAATGATAAAAACCCTAAAGAAAATTGGAATAGATGGTCTCTACCTCAATCTGATAAAGCCATCTATGACAAACCAAGAGCCTACATCACACTAAATGGACAAAAACTGAAAGGTTTCACTCTAAAATCAGGAACAAAACAAGGCTGTCCACTATCATCACTCTAATTCAATGTACTTCTGTAAACATTAGCCAGAGTAGTTAGAGAAGAGAGAGAGTAAAAGGAATAAGGATTGGAAAGGAAGAAGTTAAATTACCACTATTTGCAGAAGAAATGATACTCTACATATAAGACTCCAAAAACACCATCAGAAGTCTACTAGAGTTGATCAGCAAATGTGTAGCTGGATACAAAATCAACACTCAAAAATTGGTAGCATTCTTGTACATAAACAACAAACTCAATGAGAGAGAAATTAGGAAAACAATACCCTTCACAATAGCATCCAAAAAACTGAAATAATTAGGAAGTATTATAACAAAGGAAGTAAAAGATCTATGCATTCAAAATTACCATACTCTGAAAAAAGAAATTGAAAATAATTTCAGGAAATGGAAACACATTATTTGTTCAAAGATATGAAGAACCAACATTGTGAAAAATCAGAATGGTACTGGCAAAAAAAACCCTGAGGATCAATGAAACAGATTAGAAGATGTAGACACTCAGCCACCTTAGCTTTGAAAAACGGACCCAAGCATACTGACGGGAAGAAAGATAGCCTCTTCAGTAAATTATGTTGGAAAAACTGGCTTTACACTTGCTGAAGACTAATGCTAGATATATATCCATCACCATGCACTAAACTAAAGTCAAAGTGGATCGAAGATCTAAATATTAAAACAGAAACACTAAATATAATGAAAGGCAAGTTAGGTAGAAATCTTGGAGACATAGGGATAGACAGAACATTCATGAACAAAATACAAACTGCATGGAACATGTTTCAAAGAACCAACAACTGTGATCTCATCTTATTAAAAAGTTTTTACACATCAAAATAAATCACCAGCAAAGTGAAAAGACAACCCACAGAATGGGAAAAATTTTAGCCAACTGAGACAAAGAACTTCTATCTAGAATATATAAAAAATTGAAAAAAAATCAGGTCTCTCAAATTCAAAGACACAATCCAAAAATCTGAGATGAATACAATTCTCAGATGAATAAATACAAATGGTAAATACATGAAATAATGTTCAATGTCATTGGTCACTTAAGAAATGCAAATTAAAACCACACTGAGATACCATCTCACTCCAGAAAGAATGGCTGTCATCAAGAAATCAACAATATCAAGTGCTGGCAATGTTGTAGGGAGAAAGAAATCCTTCTCCACTGTTGGTTGGAGTGTAAACTGGTGTAAACATTGTAGAAATCAGTGTGGAGATTCCTCAAAAATTCCTCCTTCCTAGCATTGGAGGTCCCATTCATTCCATCAGGGAATTGAAAAAATCATATCACACTGTTGTAGTTGGGGACTGAAAGGAGAACAATTACATACAGGACATAGGATTTATAGTATTGCTTGTAATGATCACCCAGAGTTAAATACAAGGAAGTATAGGAAATCTGTACAGATGTAGAATATTCAGCCAAGGGCCTGGATCCCACAGCAATGTCCTTCATGAGTCCAGCTGAAGACCCAGAGCCTATGACAATGCCTCCCATGAGTCCAACTGGAGGTCTAGAGCCCATGGCAATGACTCATGCCAGTCTGTTTTGTGGATCTGTGCTGGAAAGGCCCAAAGGTCAGAAGCAGAAGCTAAAAAGTCTACGCCAGCAGGGTGAAGGATCTGTGCCAGTAGATTGAGGGTTCTACATTAGAGCCAAGAAGTAATGCTCAAAATAAGGACCATGGCTCGCCCAAAAGGTACTACAGCCATCCTCAGCAACAAGGTCCTGAGTTCCTCCAACACTGAAATAGCCACGTTCACATCAGGCAGCCAACATGACAGGCTTCTCCTGGAGATTGAACAGCACACATCTTCCCCTCCAGGCCAGGAAGTAACGCTCAACATAAAGACTAAATCTCACTAACGTGAACCACAGCCATTCTCAGTGACAAGGTCCTAAACTCCTCCAATGATAATGGCCAAAGTCCCTCAGAGAAGCTAGCCACAACAAGTTCCTCCAGGAGAACCAACAGCTCCAAACAACAGCAACACTTAGGAGAACCTATAATGCTACTCTTCCTCTCCATGTCTCTTTTATACTGGCAACTTTTCTCAGGTGGGCCATCTACACTCAGCACCACTCTGATTCAGTTTAGCTGGTGTTAAGTTGGCCAGCAGTTACCCACCCACTACATACAGTGATATACATGCACCTATGTTTACAGCAGCAAAACTTGTTGTAGCTAAATCTTAAAAACAATCAAATACACATCAACCATGGAACGGATAAGAAGATGTGGTATTTTTACACACTGAAGTTCTACATAGCTATGAAGCAAGATAAACTCAAGGCTTTATAGTTAAATGGATGCAACTTGAGACTGTACTCATAAGTGAAATAAATTAGACTCACGTGTAAACATATTGTCACCCTACTGAAAACCTGAAAGAGCAAATAAGATCCAAAATGTACAATAAACATGGTTAACATGAAAGAGGAAGAAACTGTTCAAAAGGAAAGAACAACTGTGATGGAGGAAAGGAAAAAGTAAAAAGGGGAAATAAATATATATTTATGATAGATAATTATAGTACTAACAATTGTTCTATAATATAATAAATATATAAACAAGATAGACAATTATATTACTAATCTCTATTAGTTCATGTAAAAGAATGCTTATGCTTTCATTGTTTAATCATGTTTTCATGCCTATATCTTGTAATCTGAGCAACTACTTTGATAACAATGCACAATATATTAACCATTGGTAATCTCCTATTATTTTGTTTTGAAATCCTATATCATCATTTTTATTCTTTATTAAAAAGGACCAATACCATGAATTTCACTTTTGACCAGTGCAACAGTTAACGGAAATAGCCTTTAAACTTGCATAAGTTTACATCAAGAATGATATTTGATTGAAAACAAATGAATTCAAATTCTCTTGTTCTTAGGAGTATCGAAGGGGCTATTTAGAGGTCTGCAATCCAAACAGAGGAGATCTCAAGGCCCAAGAAAGTTAAGAATTAGTCTTAAAGCAGAAAGTATTCATTTGTGGCACAATAGTTTTATGAATAGAGATAAGTAAAACTATAAATCATGACTTAAGAAATTCTTTATTGCCCTGGGCATCAATTTGCTCATTTTTCAACTTGAAATAGTATAATAACACTTTTGGCACAAGGATGAAAATCCCAATAATGAGATAATGCATGTGCAGAGTAAAATGTTTGACACATAATAATTTGAAATACATTGTAACCATGATTATGACTATTAATGCTGATTACCATGTATTCATTCATCCATCCAGCAAGGAATAATTAAATTTATGTTATGTTTTTCTCAATTCACATTTCAACATTTCTGAAATTATAGTCATTATTACATTAAATATACACAATAGATTTTTCTTCTTTTGTGAAAAACTCTATTAATGTGGTCATGTATCTTACAGTGACAATGTTTTAGGTCCTGCCACTGTGCTAGAAAGTATAAGTCAGCAAAAATAAGAAACTCTTACTCATTAGGAATTTGCAAATGCCCGTGCCTAGCAGAGAAGTCTTGTAACTCCAGGCTGTGGCTTCAAAATGGTGAGCTCTACTGTATGTTCCTACGACCTACCTCAGTTGTTCCAAACATTTGGACATCATTGACCACTTTGATAAACTCATAAAAGTAGTGAATTTTCTTTTAAGGATGAAGACACATGCTTCCATATATTAATTTATATAGAATCTTAGTTCTGTAGACACTCCAAAGATAAATCATGGTCTCCCTTAGAAGAGTCTATGAGATCTGAGAAAGAATTCATGTTTGCCTTCTATGGAAAATTCCCAGTCACTCTGCAGCTCCTTTGCATGATCCTGCTACCCTCCAGGCATAGACCCTGAAATGGAAGAGAAGTCCCGAGCTGAGAATCACTGGCTCAGAGAGTCCCTGATAATGGGTGAGCTGTCAGCCAAAAGAGTCAAATTAAGCTGGATAGAAAAGGATGTTTCCCCATCCTTCTGCCTATAGATAGTTACTTTTCTCAGCCATTTGGTGCAAGCAGCCCTAAACCCATTTCTCCAGATTCAGATTTGTGGTCTGGCTGTGTCTCAAGCCTCCAACCATAAATGTCAGTGTAAACACACATTTTCTAGGAGGAGGATGAAGCCAAAACAATCTATTTTCAGAAAGGATTGTGCAAATGTATCATTATAAGTTTCCTACCACTTATAATTCTAGTCTAAATGTTTGTCAAAAAATTCCTTGTGAGATGCACATACGAGCCTCCAGGATCTCCCTATTTTAACCAAGACAGTTCGGCAGGATTCACACAAGAGCACCCATGATTCCATACTGTCTCTACCAAACAAAGCCCTGGAGCATCCAGGGGACTTCTTTAGAAGTCCTCAATCCAAACAGAGAAAGTCCCAAGGTCCCACGAGGTTGAGAAACAGAGCCTTAAGGCAGAAAGTGCTTGTTTGTGACATGATGGTTTTAAGAACAGAGAGCAGAGCACAGCCAGAAGTCAAACATGGACCCCACAGTTTAATCTTTAAATACCATCAAGAGGAATGAAAAATCATGAGCAAACAGAAGTGAAAGCGGAAGTTGGATAAAAAGTTTTGAACAAAGCAAGAGATTTAGCAGTTCAAAATCTAAATGATAGTAAATAAAAAGATCTCAAATATCTAGCTTTTCTTGCTTATGTAAATGACTTGATAAAAATATTTATTGTAAGGATGGATGGGTTTAGGAACTTGATAAGAACCTACAAATGGGATCATAAAGATATTTTTCCTAATATGTATAACCATTTTCAAATAGTTATATTTTTAAAGCTGTAGGAAATTCTCACATAATTACACATAATTTATATATTATATATTTTAAACATGTGAAATTGTATTTTATGACTGAATTTTCTTAATGATAAATGTAATTCAAGTTGGATTATACATGATCCTGGACCCTAGACATCTTGTGTACAGTAGTAGTAACTCAGGCCTGATTGCAAACACCTTTTCAGTTCTTTATGTAACCCAGAGCTTGAGACTAATTCTGCCAACAGACTCTAATGCTAGATTCACAGGGAAAGGGTTCTGCAGGTAGGACACAAGGGGAACTTGTACCTATAGCTGCCCCAAAATGAGATTAAGGGCATCACCCTGTGATGTAAGAGCTCTCACTCCATGGCTAAAACTTTGCAAAGTTTAAACACAACTAAGGAACACATGCAGTAGGCAAATACACAGGAGACTCCCGGATAGTTCTCAGTCAAAAGTGGATTCACCCCACCGAGGAAACTTCAGGTGTGCAGCTAGGGCGGGTTGTCACAGTAATGACCTGCCTGGGAAGCTGGCGTGCAGAAGTGGGAGTTAAGGGTGTTACATGCCCACGAGCAGCAGACCATACCACCCAGTGAACAGTGGTACCAACGTGCTTCTGTGAGGAAATCAGTCTGGTTGATATGAGAGTCAGTGCTAAATAAAGAGAGAAAGAACAAGACTATTTATTGTCTACTCCAGTTACTTATACACAAATTAGGAAACAAAAATGTTACATTTAATTTACCTCTCCATGACTGGTCCTCCCATAAGTGGTAATAATAGTAATTATAAGATCTTTTACAGTTTAGTAGAATTAATATATGTAAAGCATTTTGAATACTATCTGGCTCTAAGATCCTATTTGTTATTCTTTCCAAGGAACCATTAAAGCCAGGCTATACTCCCCAAGAAGATAAATGGGTCTTGAGCCAAGGGGGAAATAAAAAAGGACTCTGGTGGTATTTAGAAAACAAACTGTCCCATCCTCAAGGGACACAGTGGAAGGCTATAAAAACATCGCATGATTCCTTCCATATGGGAAGAGATGCTACACTGAAAATGGTCGCTCGGGTTTTCACAGGACTGTGGCTAGCAGCAACTGGTAGACAAGTCTGCAAAGCTTGCCCACTCTGTATCCACAGCAGCCCGGGCAAGCCCAAAATGCCTCCTTTATTAGAACCAGTGCAGAGGAGAGGGACATGCCTGAGAAGGACTGGTTATTGGGCTTTACCCCCATGCTACCACTTGGAAGGCTTAAACAGATGCTGGTCCTAACTGACCTTTCCAGGTTGGACTGAAGCCTTTCCTACCCACTCAGCAAAGGCTGCACAAGTCATCAAGGTGGCGTGGCACTTAAAGAAATCAACCCTAGGTTTAGTCTCTTCAGAGTGACAATGGACCTTCTTTTTTTACCTTCCAAATAACTCAGCAAGTGGCAAAGGCTCAGGAATAAAGGACCACCTCCATTCCTCCTGGCCACCTCAATCTTCTGGAAAAGTAGAAAAAGCCAACCAGACCCTAAAGTGAGCTCTGGCAAAACTCTGCCAACAGGTGTCTGAGTCTGGCTCTGATGGCTGCCGACAGTACTCGGGGTTTGCAGCCTGCCCCAAACCGGGCTAAGCTTGAGGTGCTACACAGAAGGCCATTTCTATCCTCTGACACGGTGGTTGACTACAAGACTTTTACA
>PVLA01008868.1:0-61194 GCA_004027455.1 Hydrochoerus hydrochaeris
ACAGGGATGCGCTTGGATGGGCGGCCGAGGCCTTCACACAGGGATGCGCTTGGATGGGCGGCCGAGGCCTTCACACAGGGATGCGCTTGGATGGGCGGCCGAGGCCTTCACACAGGGATGCGCTTGGATGGGCGGCCGAGGCCTTCACACAGGGATGCGCTTGGATGGGCGGCCGAGGCCTTCACACAGGGATGCGCTTAAACCTGAGACTTTTCATCTGTGAATGCTGGTGTCTTGGACAGGCGCCAAGAAAAATGTCTTCCTCTGTTCTCCGGGAACGTTAGGTAATAGTTTCTTCTGAGAGAAATATGTCATCAAAGATGCTCCAATGAACACGGCTGGAGAAAGAAAGACACAAGGCAGCAGAGAGGAAAAGCCCTCCTCACGGGCCGGACCCCTCCGCACGGGTTGGAGCGCACATGGGGACGGGGCTGCGCAGCCAGCCAAGAAGCACAGCATTGTGCAAAATATTCTCTTTCAGCTGTTCCTCGTAAAAGGTAAATGTTCCTATACTTTCATTATATTTTTAAAATTTTGATTAGAAACTGGTTATCTTAGCCATCCTGGTGTATAACAATCACACATTCAAAGAAAAGTCTCCTGTGCAAATTATAAAATTTACTAATCCTACGCCAAACAAGGCCTAAAGTAACTAGAAACATAATTGCAGCTTTATATGTCATCATCCATTCCTGACATCACTTACGTTTTTTGTTGCATTCCAAAAACAAATGGCTTTCTTCACTTAGGATTTAAGTGTAACACAAATGCATTTATCAACCGTGTCTTTCAATCCCAGCATCACTATCACGCATTCCACACTAGGAGACCAACAGGGGTCACAGCTGTGACTTCCTGCCCTCCTGTCCTCTGTAGAGCAGGAAAGGGAGAGTGTACATATTCCCTTCCTTTCACATGTGTGTACACATATGAGGGAGGTACACATGTGAGGGAGGTACATGTGTGGGGGGAGGTACACGTGTGTGGGAGGTACACGTGTGTGGGAGGTACACGTGTGGGGGGGTACACGTGTGTGGGAGGTACACGTGGGAGGGAGGTACGCGTGTGTGGGAGGGAGGTACACGTGAGACGGAGGTACACGTGAGACAGAGGTACACGTAGGGGGGTACACGTGTGAGGGAGGTACAAGTGTGAGGGAGGTACATGTGAGAGGGAGGTACACGTGTGTGGGAGGTACATGTTTGTGGGTGGTATACATGTGAGAGGTACAAGTGAGAAGGAGGTACACGTGTGTGGGAGGGAGGTACACAAGTGAGGGAGGTATATGTGAGAGAGAGGTACACGTGAGAGGAGGTACACGTGACAGTGAAGTACACGTGAGAGGGAGGTATATGTGAGAGGGAGGTACACATATGTGTGGGATACACAGGTGAGGAAGGTACACGGGTGAGGGAGGTACACGGGTGAGGGAGGTACATGTGTGTGGGAGGGAGGCACACATGAGAGGAGGTACACGTGTGTAAGAGGTACACAGGTGAGGGAGGCACACGTGTGTGGGGGATACACAGGTGAGCGAGGCACACGGTGAGCGAGGCACACACGTTTCTTTCCATCCCTGTGGCGCCCTCTCGTGGCGGGTGCGCTGCGCGGCAGATTTGCCGGCGGTGAGGAGCCGAGGCTGAGACCCACAGGCCCCGCCCAGGCGCAGAGGCGCAGGCCGCCTGTGCCCCCTGCAGCTGCAGCTGCGGCTGCGCCCTCCGCTGACTCTCACCTCCAGTTCCCCAGAGCTCGGTGAGGACCAGGCTGCGAAGTCAGGACAGCGTTTCTGCCCAGAACCCCGCGCGGTGATGAGCCCTCAGGCCCAGGGACCAGGGACCAGCCCATTCCGAGAAGCGTCTGAGCCCCGAAATGTGCCGTGTTTTCAAACCACGCCGCCCTTCCCGATAATGAGCCATGTGCCCTGTGGGGGAAACAGCAGAATGTGTCTTTTTAGGTCACAAACGCTAAGAATAATAGTTAAAACATTTCAGTTTTCCACCCTTCACAATGTTTGTTACTACAGAACAACATAATATGCTATATATATAAAATAGGGAAATTCTTCTTATTACAGCAGTTAGTTTTGATAAGTGTTCCCTAGTATATTTTATATTTAGCTTTTTCCCTAATAAAATCCTTTCAGTGCACTAGAGATGGAGAATATGTAGAGAGTTACATCTCATTCTTTTCAACTACCCAATCCCTATGTGTAAAAATGTCAATTTAAAGAGAAATTTGTCAATTTAATATGTATTTTTTAAGATGAAGCAAAGCTATAAGCCTTTTTCTTAGAATTATAAACACTGTGTGAAGCAGGTTATTAGTATAGTTCTTTTAGTTTAGAGAGATTTGAAAATACCACATTTAGCTTGTGGAGTGATGTATCTGAACGTTATTACATGGGAAGTACTCAACCTCTCCACAGCCTTGTTTGTGTAGAATTATTTATCTCCAAAGAGCCTAGAAATAGAAAGTGTCTCTAGGGTGAATGTCAAAATCACACATAATATTCCCACAAGTTCAGAGGGAAAGACGTCGTGGCCACAGACAGGAAAGGCTGTGTTCACACATCCCTGGGAGTAAATACTGGAACCGTTTATCCAGCCAAAACGTTCTTCATTTGCTACAGATGTCCGGGTAGGGGTAGGAGGAATTATTGAATTATCAATGCACACGCTGTAGATTTCAACGCGTACAACGTAGCATCAAGGGTCCGTAAACAACATGCCAGCCTGGATGTCGAGCTTTCCTATCCTTACAAAAAGCAGTACTTTTTTGTACTCAAAATCATTTATCTTCACTCTTCGATAATTTGCTTAGTTGTTTTCTCTTTCCTCCGACACAGTATCTAACACCCACAGTTAAAAGAGGAGCGTTTCATTTCAGCTCGGAGTTTGTAGAGATTTCCACCCCTCACTGCCTGGCTCCAAGGCCGAGCGGCGAGGCAGCGGAGGGCTGCTCACGGCAGGCAGGCAGACAGGAAGTGAGGAGAGAGCAAGGGAGGAGGAGGGCAACCCCTGCCAGCCCCGCCTCCCGTCCCCGCCCTCCGACCAGGCTTCACCTCCAGACTTAGCAGGTAGATACAATCCCACCGGCGGACTAACGGACTGAGGATCCCACCCCGTGCTCTGGGTATCTCCCAAAAGCTTTTTGGGAGAGCTAGCTATAAGCCATAACAATAGTTGTGCTTGTTTTTCACTTAGTGTGACTACCCATTTTATAAAAGGGGTAAGTGTTTATAAATCTCAGACATTTAAGGCCACTGCTGCTTCTAGACAGGAAACATTTACAAAACTCTGAAATTGCTGCTGTTAAATAGGAAGTCACCCTCTCACCCTGGGCTTTGCCAGCACACCGAATAGTGCTGTTTACAACGAAATTCTGCCCAGGACTTGCTCAAGCGCAAAGTCACCTCTCCACACACCCGACTTGGCATGTGCATGGGCTGCATAAAAAGCACAGCTTAAAAAATGCAAAATCACTGTTCTCTCCAACCCACAGAGTTAAAAGGTTCTTGAATGCTGTGTTAGAGGAAAGGTAAGATAGTGATTCTGGTCACACATTACTGAAATAAATGTCTCTATTTCCCAGGAACACAGGACATCAAAATTAAACATTTTGCTTGACAGAAAAGAGAGAGAAATTTTGGCAGCTATCGCTGCTTGCAACATCCAAATGATTCAACTTACGGTTGTTTTTCTTTCAGGAAAACCATCAGTGAAGAAGAGGATATCTGTGCATAGAAGTCTGGGGGAAAGTTTAGCAGTTTTTCATTTAATGTACAGATTTACTCTTCTATCGCATGAAGATTAAGCTCCTATCATTCTGTTAGGGGTCTCTGCAGTGAGATGGGGATGGATTCTGGCTTTAAAGTTAACACTCAAACATAAAATTCTGCTTGATATTTTCTTTTATTTGTGCTAGCAAAAGGGCATGAGAGAATATTTAACTTCGAGCATATAATTTGCACATACAGAAATATTTGCACTAGATTACTGACTAGATTTTGCTAAAATTGAGAGATTCTCAGTTGATGCTGACAAACAACAATAATAAAAAGAACAGAGTTTGGAAATCTCTTGATGGAAAGATTGGTGGGGGAGAAAAGAGATTGGGAGTCAGGCGTGGAGGCACACATTGCATTCCAGCCTTGGATGGCAGAGGCTGGGAGGTCACAAGTTTGAGCCCAGCCAGGTCAACTAAGACTGAGCAAGATGCTGTCTCAAAAAATAAAAGTATTTTAAAAGGGCTGATGAAGTACATTTATATAAGAAATATTCATATCCGACAACCAATAATCTGATATAACATAAGTCAGTATAATTTGGTGTGACCCTGGGTTCAATCCCTAATACTGAAT
The DNA here is from genome assembly GCA_004027455.1 of Hydrochoerus hydrochaeris. Classification (NCBI taxonomy): domain Eukaryota; kingdom Metazoa; phylum Chordata; class Mammalia; order Rodentia; family Hydrochaeridae; genus Hydrochoerus; species Hydrochoerus hydrochaeris. Next base: position 4,361 of record PVLA01008868.1, read on the forward strand.
AAACAAATAGATTTGCAGCATGCATTCCTGCTTCCATTTTTCAGAAAGAGGGCAGTTTCTCTTCCTCAGGAAGAACTGAAGTCCTTCCCCTCAAACGAGGTCCTATTCAAAAGCTAGCTCAGAATATCTGGCCATACGGAGTGCGAGTCCTTGTGATACCAACGAGAGAAGCAGACAGAACCCTTGAGGAGAGGAGGCCACGCTACGGAAAACCAGGGCCAGCAGTGGTCTGGGTGCTGGGTTGGGACACTTGATTGGAGCACCTTGGATCTGAGTCCTCCTGACAAGTCTCCCTGTGACGCTTTTGGTTAAAGGGAGGAGCGGCTGTCGGGAGCAGGCATGGTCCATTTATTTAAGGATGTTTTCTAGCCTTTTGTGTGTTTAAACAGCACTGCGGGCTCAGGCGGTGTCACGGCAAAGGGAATCCCTAGGTTTCCTTCACTATGGAGCTCGAAACTGCACAGGAAGTTAGTAATTTACAGATCCCACTTACTGGAAAATAAGTGCTATATGCATAAAAGTAAAGCATAAGGGCAGAGAGCTTTAAGAAGAGCATTATATATTTCTAAAAGAGCAATATGTAATTTATCAGCTAGTGATTTCTTACTGTTTATGTTTTTTTTGAAATTCTGTAATATTTCCCTCCTTTTTCTGTTTTATCCCTTTAAATAAAAAATTTTTTTAAAAAAGATGAAGAGGGTAGACTTTAATGAAAGCTAAAATTTGAGCAAAGATTTTTTTAAAATGAGCAATTGAACCATGGACAGGGGACATGTGGACAGTGAGTTTCACGCAGCCGTCCGCATGGTGGTGGGCACGCGTGGACACCCGACGAACAGCAGAGGGACTGGCGCCTGAGAGGAAGAGAGCTCCAGGAAGAGCCGGGCCATGGCTGAGGAGGTGGACGGGTCGTCACAGATGGGCTGCTGCCATGCAGTCCTTTGTATAAAGCAAGGGTTTTCTCCTCTTCTCATGGTTCAGAAGGGATTGAAGGCTTTCAAAAGAAGAGGTTACTGATTTAGACTTGAAAAAATAACTTTGCTTATGTTTTGGATGCAAGAAATACCAAGTGCATAGCACGGAGATCTCTTAGAAGGAAGGGTATCAACGCAAACTCGCAAAGCTGATGGAGGCCGGATGTGAGATGCAATCTTAGTATTTTAATAGACAAAGTTTGGTTTATGTGCCAGCTCTGAGAAAGGAGATAGAGTCAAAAAGTTCAACTTCCAACAAAATTGTATGAGAACCTCACAGACCCATTTTAGTGAAACTGGTGAGAGTTAATTTTTTTTAAGAAATAAGAAAATACAATCAAATCCAGAATGATCCTAGGGACTAAAAGAAAGACCAAACCTAGAAAAGGACCTGCTACCATCACTGAACGGATGACTCTGGCATTTGAACCGCTCCCCCGTCTCACTGGTGCCAGCTCCCAGCTCAGGGAGGAGAAGCAGCGCCCTGCTCCCCACCACAGGTCACCTTTGGGAAGAAGGGAACCCTAACTTCCTCATCCTGTTCCCAGCCAAGTTTCATGCAGTGATTACTAAGAGACAAGAGCTCCTTTTCCTGCTAAGCCCATATTCATAGGATAAATGTTCCATCTTCCACTGCTAGAATAAATATGAAGCATTCTCTTACATAAAGATGTATATGTTAAACCTCAGAGCAACTGATCAAGTATGTATCTAATTTAAAAATCAATAAAGATGGGACTGAGGAATTAGCTCAGTGCAATAGGGACTGCCTGGCAAGCACAAGGTCATGAGTTCAGTTCCTGGTACCAAAAAATTAATTAATTAATTATAAATGAAAATCAATAAAGAAATTGAAATCCTACATTAATCATTTACTGAAAGAAAAAAGCAGTGAAGGAAGAAAAGAGGCATAGAGTAACAAAAAGGCAAAACGTAGAAAACAAAAAAACCTGAAATACAAATTGAACTCTTACTATCAACACTCAATGGTAATGAAATGAGCGATCCAACGAGAGCAGAAAAACAGGTGCATTTGAAGTGCGCAGTTTGTGGTGTCTATAAGAAATGCATTTTGGATTCAAAGACACAAATAATGAAATTAAAAGAGTGGAAATAAGTATAAGGTAATATCGGAAAACAGAAGTTAAGGAAATAGTTGTAACTAAAGAAAAACATGGAACATATGACTATTCTGAACATACACATGCATAATGTCAGTACATCAAAGTACACCAAAAAAAACTGACGGGAAAAAGGAGAGAGACAAGGCAACAGCAATCATTAGAGCATTAATTACCACACTTAGTCAGTTAAAAACAGCCAAACAGAAAACGACCAAGTAAATGCAGGACATAAGTAATATTGTGAAGCAACTCAATCTGACTATCTGAATATCTACAGAATATTTTCCCAATAACAGGACAATATCAAATTTCCTAATGTACACATGCAAAATTATCTGAGAATCATCATATTGTAACATATAAAAAGCAATACATTTATAGAATGCAAATTATTTTTCAAGATGTTCCCTTTTGATAAACCCCTCCTTTACTGCTTTTTCCCCTTGTTTTCTTTAGACTGTCTCCCTTCTTAACGTTTGTGGTCCTCTATTCCTAATTAAAGATTTAACTATTCAAAAAAAAAAAGGACAGGAAGGAAGGAAGGAGAGAGGGAGGGAGGAAGGAAGGAAGAAAAGGGCCAAAAAAGAAAAAGAAAGAAATCTACCCACAAGGAAAAGGACAGATCTAGCTGACTTGACTGGAAATGTCTTCATTGAATGAGAAATTATTGTTCTTATCAGAAAACTAGGAAAAAATTCAAAGGAAACAACAGAACAAAATTACTTATTTATATAGATATGGAAATCTTCAACGAAATTCAAGCAAACTGAATCCAGCAACATATAAATATTATTAGAAAGCAAGATCAAATAGGATCTATTCCAGGAATGCAAGTTCTGTAGAACATTACATAATCTATCAACAAAAACTCTGCGTAAGCACCTTGTTTCTTTCTCTCTCTCTCTCTCTCTCTCTCTCTCTCTCTCTCTCTCTCTCTCTGTGTGTGTGTGTGTGTGTCTCACACACACACACACACACAAATGCATTTGGTAAAACACAACACTTTCATGGTCGAAACACTTAAGAGAGCATGAGTAGAAGGAAACTTGCTGGAGCAGATAAGCCTCCACGGGCACCCACAGCTGACCTCACACTTGGAGGTGACTCTTGCTCCCCACGGCAGGACAGAGGGACATCTTTCTCTCTTCTTTACTTCCCACCTACGCAGCTTTACAGTGGGTGTTCAAACCAGAAAAAAGCAAAAGAAGAAATAAACTGTCTCAGTTAATGATGACTTTTCTCAACTTGATTAATGTTTGCTTTTTAAAATTCACTGATCTATATTTATAACCAATATTTATGCATATTTTGGGGGTGCAGTGTAATGACAATATGTACGTACATATTGTAGATAGAATAAACCAAACTAACACAGCCACCTTACCAACCGAGATGAGAATATTAAGAAACGTGGTCTGTTAGTAATTTTGAAACACACAGGACATTTTCTTGTTAGCACCGGCCCCTGCACTGCTCCAGGGCTAACTGAAGCTCGGCACTCTCGGGTGCCCCACGTCTGCCTCACCTCATCTCTCTCCTGGGAGGCCCACGTCTCAATCCGCCTGGTCGCTGATGCCATATAGTATTTATCTTTTAACTTTTTTTGTGTGACTTATTTCACTTAGCACAGTGTCTGTCTGGTCCACTCACCTTGTCACAAATGACAGAAATTGCTTCTTAAATAACCCTGAGAGATGTGTATATAGTGACCAATTGTGAAGGCTGATTATGAGTGTTAATGAGGTCAGCATATTTATAAGATAGAAGAGGAGTGTAAAATCCATCACAGTTTCTTGAAGTTGTATAAACAATCTCACAATAAAGACAGCAATTAACAGTATCATCCAATAAAATAAAATACTTTCTACTAACCTTAACAAAAGAAATATAAAATTTACTCTGAAAATTTGAATATATCATTGAAAGAAATTCGAGAAAGGCTAAACAAATAGGAAAATACTTCCTAGTCATGGGTTGGAAGATTTAATGTTTTTAAGATGGTAGTATTTCCTGCATTGATCTACCTATTCAGCAAAAGCCTTATCAGAATCTCTGATGACTTCTTTGTAGCAACTGGCAAGTTCATATAGAGATGCGGTAGACAGACCCAGGAGGCCAATAACGTCAAAAGGATAAACTGGGAGGACCCACAATTCCCAGTTTGAAGACTTATCATAAAGCAATGTGATTAGGAGAGTGTGTTACCAGAAAGCAAATAGGCATAAATCAACAGACGGAAGTACCAGAGAAATAAATCCTTGGGTCTACAGTCAATGGATTTGTAATGAGGGTGCAAACATCATTCAGCTGAGTGAATTTGCGCCTTTGCCTCACACTCTGTGCAAAAGTTAACACAAGGTGGATTGAAGAGCCGAACAGGTGACTAAAGCTGCACAATTATCAGAAATAACTTAGGAGTAAATTTACACCATCTCCTAGTTTCTCAGTGAAATCTTAAGTATGACACCAAAATTACGGAAAAAGAAAAATTGTGTATTGAGTTTTATCAAAATTTAAATGTCTCATGTTTCAAAGAGCTTTGCAAAGAATAAAACACAACCACTAAGTTAGAAAAATATTTGAAAATTATACATCTGAACTGTGATTTGTATATAAAATAAATTCTTACAACTCACTATGAAAAGACAAGTAACCAAAGGAAAAATGGGCAAAGATCTGTGCAGATATTCTCCAGTGAAGATGCTAATATGTCAGTGAGTAAAAGCTGCTTGGCACCGTTAGTCTGCAAATAAAATACAGAATAGTTTATCCCTTCATGCCACATAAGATGACTAGATCTGATCAAATTTTAAAAAGCATTAAAAAGCAAGCTGATAAATTATTAAAAAGCAGTTTTGCTGGTATGAATTTAAGATGGCTCACTTTGGAACATCTTCTGACAGGCACTCAAATAGTAACGCATCAGTATCGTAATGACCAGTCAGTCCGGCGTACTGCTAGGTGAAGCCTGCCGGGATGAAAGGGTGTTCCGGCACCAAGACTGTTCCATGGCGGCTTCTGGCAGCAGCATTTATAACACTTCTAAGACAGGAAAACCCAAACCTTCATCAGCTGATCAGCAGATCAGGAGACTCGGTGGGTCCACACAACGGAGACAGCAAAGGGCTGGTACACACTGCAACCCAGACAACCCTGAAAACACAGCCGAAAGGAAAGACGCCAGCCACAAAAGTACACAGTAGTTGGTCCCATTGAAAGTATCCACGAGAGATGAATACATAAATGCCATGCTAACTAGTACTTGCTCTCAGTTAGGGTGTTGGGTAGGGAAACAGCAATCACCAAACTGTTTTCTTGGTGCTGACAGAAATACTCTAAGGTCTATGACGGAGGCTCCACGCATCTGTGAATACACCAGAAACGTCCATCGTGCACCATACCTTGAATGGGTGAATTGTCTGGTGTATGAATTATATCTCAATGATTTTTTTTAAAAAAAGAGATTTTTCAAGTGTGATTCCACAGACCTTGGCCTGGGCCAGATGACAAATGACCTAGATGTGACATGAGAAGGAAATGTGAGCGGCAGAGGGAGAATTTCAAACTCAGCCCCTGGTCTTATTGCACAATGCCTGGTCGCATTGTCTCTCAGGCAGCTATGGGGGTATTTCAAAGTGGGGAGCTGAGGATTCAAGGCTGCAGAGCAGGGAAGCGGTCCAAGTTGGTGACATCCACTGGTGACAGTTAGAGAAAGTCTACAAAGGTCATGAAGCTGAATGACATTAATGAGCATTAACACAGACAAAAGCTGGAAGAAATCCAAGTATTGAACTTTGGAGTTTTCAACTTTGTAGAATGAAAAAATGAGGAAAAGTAGAGAATAGATAATATAATAAAGTGAGCAGATAATGATGCCTGTAAATCAGAATTCTCTCAAGAAGAGCTTTTGAATAAGCGGGAAATGATTAGCTGCCGCGTGCCGGCGTCACCTCCAGGGCCTGGCCCCTCCTGTCGCTGTTTCCCTGCTGGGGAGTAAGGCCGGCCCTCAGCACCACGCAGAGAATCAGGGTCCTGATTGCAGAAGGAAGCATTTTACCCACCGAAATAGCTGGGGGTCCTGATGATGAGCATCATAGAAGTTCGGTCCACACACTTGGGAGAGCTCGTGGGTGCTGGACCCTGGTATCTGGCCGTGAGGAGCAACGGCTCGGGGGATAGAAAGGCACCAGGCCCCTAAGTGAGAGTGTCACGTCCTCCCCGGGTCACCCTTGGCAGCCCCACTGTCCCACTGTCAGGGCTGTTAAAACTGAGCAGCCACAACTTGCAGTGAAGGAGCTGGAGCAGCCAAACTGTCTTCACAGAGTAAGAGTTAGGGTTCCTCAGGCAAATCGAGGGGAGCACATCAGAAACTGTCTTCTGGGGGGGAGCAAAAGCCTCCAGCCACTATGCTCCCAGGAAGTTCCCAGCGTGAAATAAGGCACTTTTCACCCTAAGACTAAAGGAAACCAAATGCAAGGTGCCTTTCGAGGAGAGGCCACCTCCAGATCTTCCTCCAATGGTAAGGGTTGAAGGTTCGAGTGCTGCGCTGGCAGAGGGCAACAAACAAACAAACAAACAAACAAAACACCACTGCGGGACTTACACAAGATCAAGAGCCAAGGCGGTGTCACACCTCAGCACCGCGCTTGCCTCCCTCGCCCGGTTCTGCACCTGGCCAGCTCTCCCACCAGGGGCTCAGCGAGGGCCTGGGGAGCCCTGAGGCCTCTGGGGCCACAGGAGTTCCGCTCGCTGAGCTCTGCCCTTAGGGAGGTTAGTGGGCACTTTCCCAGGTCATGCCCTGTGCTCTCCACCCTTTGAGATCTCTAAATCATATTTTTAGAAAAAAAGGCTAAGGAGACATATTTTAAGCAGTTGGGTAAACATACCTTTTGATCAGTAAACACAATTCTATGAAACTTTATTAAAGCATATTAAATGGATTATGTACACACATTCATACGTTTATGTAACAAGACTAATAACTTGTGTTTCTTCTTTATGAACTTGTTTTAATTGTAGCAATTATTTTACAGAGATTGTGTATAAGTAATAATTTATTAGGAAGTATCTAAACAGAAATGAATCCTGATGTGTTGTCTAAGTTTCAGAGTTCTTTCATAAGTGACTCCCGGGTTTGAAAATAAATGTTGGAAACGTGTTCAGCCAAATTGAGGACATCACAGAAGAGGCAGAAGCAAGGCCCTTGGATGTTCTGGAAGCAACTTTCTAATCCCTGTTATCCAAATGCAGCAGCTGGCATCAGAGACAGCAAGCATTTACTCTGCTACAGAGCAACTGTCCAGTCCAGCTGGCTATCTTCATGGTTCATGAGGGTCTTTTCTTACACTTTGGGAAAAAACGTGTGAACCAAAACATCCTTCTTCAGGAAGGCTAACAGGTGTGGCCCTGACACGGCAGGGCTGGGTCCCAGAGAGCAGTGACTGACACCCTGGAAGCGTAAGCTCATCCTGCCTTGGGGCTGGGAGCCTGAGGGACAAGCTTCCATCCTAAGGAACCACAAAACACCAGTAATAGTAAAAGTGATTTATCTATACACACCCATATGGGTTATCTTAACCAATAAACTCACACAACAAAATAAAATGCCCAATTAATTGAATGGATGAGCTGATTGAAATAACAAGCACACATTATCTGTTGACTGAGTCAAATAATAGCGTATCAAGCTGAGACAGAGATTAATCGTTAGTCACGCTGTACAGTATTCTTATCTATTGATTCCAGAAAATAGAATGTGGGTTTTGCTGTGAGAAATCAGTGTACTCCTAGGTTAGTGTTAAAGACACAAACTTGTGAAAAGTAACCAAAGAAGCCAAGCATAAAGCAGTCAAGAGAAGACACCTTACTCTCTACCAGAAACTTTTTTTTTTTAATTAAATGAGAAAGCAGTAAAGATGCCCTGTGAGGGGTCTCAGCCTCTTAGCCTCAGAAATGGACAAGAGCTCCAGGCATGTGGGGTACCTGGTGCGTGCGTGCGTGTGTGTGTGTGTGTGTGTGTGTGTGTGTGTGGCAGTGATGTCATGCTAATTACACACAAGGACCCAGAGAGCCTTTCCTTTCTCCATGACACCTCCCTGCTTTTCAGAACTGCCCAGCTGGGAGAGCACCGGCCTTCCTGACCAGGGGCACCGTTATGACTCCATCTCTACGGCCTTCCCGGAGGGCCAGCTGCTGAAATGGAAGAGGGAGAGTGGACTTCAGCACAGTGCACAGCCTGCTCTAGATAACCACCCAGGCAGGGCCGGAAGCTCTCCGAGACCTGCATTGAAGTACAGGACAGGAGCCAGAGATGGTGGGCAGCGTCAGTGGGGAGGACAGAGGCTGTCAGCCTGCGCTGGACACCCACAGAAACGCACATTGGGCTAACACAAACCTTCCGCCCTTGTTTAGGGTAATATATGTTTGAATGTCTATTTTTTTACAAACTGGAATAGAAGCTCTTGGTCACCATGTCTCTTAGGCAGGCAGAGATAATCTAGTGGTAGACCCTCTGAATCCTAGTCTGGAAATCTCCTCCTATTATTTAAATGAGATCCTTGACCTATTTATGTATGCAGTCCCAAATATGTGCTGGCACATAGCTAACACTGTGCATTTGTTAGAATTATTTTTATTCCTGGAGATTCTAATGAAGTAAGGGTGAGTAGAAAAAACATTCATACTGTGAAAATGAGTATACACATTCCAGAAGCAGTCAGCTCCTTACCTAGGAGAGCGCGGGAACCCACGGCTCCGATGCGCCCGTGTCCTCACTGGGTGTCATCTCACGGGGCCACTGCACCTCGTGAGCCGCTGTTCTGAACAAGACTCCAAGTGCTCAGTGTTTTCTGACCTGTGTATTGAGGCCCGCGAACAAAGACTGTAGTAACAGGCAAAACCCTGGCCAGACACTGAGGTCAGCAATGGCAAATCAGTGTCCGAGGACCACGCAGAGTAAGACACAGAGACGCAATGGACAGAGCCACAGGGCGCCCAGCGGCTGCAGGGCAGGCTTCTTGTGCTGTCCTGCTTTCACGTGGCCCGGGCACGCTCTGCAGAGCCTGCTGCTTTTCCCACCTCTAATAAAACTTCCTGCCATTACATTTAAAACGTTCAACAGAGACTAAACTGCTTGGCTGTACCCACAGAAGTGAACTTTGCAACAACAGGACCGGGGGTAAAATCGTACCAGCAAATGTGTGAATGGGAAAAGGGCACCACAGCCCCCTCGGAAGCCCCACAGGGCCCGAGGCAGCCACGGAGTGCGGTCAGCAGAACCGGCCTGTGCGGCGCACACCAGGGCTGCTCTGACCGCTCTGGAGAGCTCGCGACCCTTAGACACGGGCGGTTTCGGCCGGTACACAACAATGCAGGACTCAGCCATGGACTAATGACTTCATTCTTATCAATTGACACAGCATTTTACAACCTCAGGAGGCATTTACCTAATATTTTCATTTATTCACTTGCTATAGAAATCGAACGGTCTGTTCATCTCCCTCTTTAACTCCTTTTCCAAAACTGTAATAATTACAGATAACACCGGCGTGTGCACAAACTACCCAACGAAACACGCTGCGTAATTCAAGGTGACCTTGGCAATATTAAAACACGGTTATATATTATTGAACCCTCTCACTTTGTGTGTTTTTCACCCACATATCCTGCCACCAAGGGAAGAACACAAAATGAAAATCCAACACGGCTGAAAAACTATTCAGAACTTCCAAACTGTCATTATTCAGGCAGTTTAGAGAAAACTGCGCTTTAAAAAAAAAGGAAAGAAAGAAAAAAGCCAGCCAATGCGCATGAAAACAATGAGGTTGGTGCTGAGCGGCTCCTCTGCCTGCCAGGGAGGCAGGCCAGTCACCAAGTCGGATTAATGCGGAGGAATGGTCCTTTCCGGCTCACCCTGCGGTCAGGAGTGATTACACTCTTGTCCAGTCTCACTTGACAGGGAGGCTGCAGACCCTCCCTTCCCAGCAAGCGCGGTGCGCGCACCACCTGAAATTACAGCTTTTAAAATTGATTTCTATTATTTTTCATCAGCCATGTCAGGGCTTTTACAAATTGCTAATCGCTTGGTAAACATTTTCAAATCTAAATCACAATTATTATTTAGAAATGAAGTGAATGTGCTAGGAAAATGTAACAGTTATTATGTATGAATTGCCTGCTGTCCCTCCAGAGGAGAAAACAAGACATCCTTGCATCTCTTGAGGCCATCCTCAAAGGAATGTTGAAAAGTAAACAAAATACCTGAACATTTGGTTAATTGTCATTTCAATGAATCATGTCCCTCCTAAATTTTGAGAGTTGCATCTTTTGAAAACGTATGAAAACTGGGAAATGGGTGTGAAAGCATTCTTAAAATGCTTAGAATAAGAAAACAGTGACCTCTCAAAAGTGAGTTCTGAGAGCTCACGTAGAAATGAAAAAGATCGTTTTCTCCCTGTGGAGGAAGCAATGTACGGCTGCCACTGGCTGCTCGAGTGTGGCCAGCGGACCCCCATGGCTTTCCCCCGGAGAGGGTAGGAGGGCGGAGGACCTGTGCAGGTCCACGCCGACTCCAGAGCAAAGGAGGGTGACAGGAGCCCACACAGTGGGGCGCCTCTGGGAACACAGATGCCGCTAGCTGTAAAAACTCCAGATTCCCAAGATCCCAGAAAGGGAGCAGAGAACGCTCTGAGCAGCTCTATAAGCACTGGGTAGTCTTGGTGGTCCTGCCCTGAGATGCGTGACTTTTTTTCTTTCAACGATAAAATGTATCTTAAATTGGTTTATGCTTCTAAAAGGACGAATTTTCTTGGAATGTGAACTTAATTTTATTATTCCAGTTCCTCATTAGTTTTAAGAAAATGATCATCAATGTTCTTGAACAAATCTTCAAGAACTCAGTATTTTCTGAGAAGTAGATCACCTAAGTCTCCAGAGAACACACTTCGACATCTTCCCGTTTGGCAGAAATTTCATATAGAGCAGTCTTCTTCACATGATTTCTGACACTGAAATGTAAACGTGTTGGACAAAAGTTTTTCTGAGTGCTGAGGTAGGCGAGCCAGTTAGGCAAGGCTCACCCCTGGGTCTGTGTCTTCTCCACGACGTTATGCACTGCCGGAAGTCCTAAGTCACTTGCAGTCTAAGAAACTTGAGTTTTAGCTTTTCAATTAAGATATAAAAATTTTAAACAACTGTTGGAGTCACAGCCTTAGGTTTACATTGTTGTATAGAGAAATACAACATTCTAAATGCAAAGTTTATGTCAAAACACCAGTAGTGAAGCGTGTTATCATGGACAATTTTGCCCTCACCAGATTTTAATTAACCAAGTAACTGAGTCACTCAACAGGAATTCTAGTGCCTGTGCTGTGTCACCCTGTGTCCAGTACTAACGCTGTGGAAATGAGGATCGTCAATCGCTTTCAAAGAGTTCACAAAAGTGACTCATCTAGTGCAGTCCAGCTATCAGTGCCCATGCAAGGAGGCGGTCACGGTGGTGCCCATGCAGGAGGCGGTCAGGGTGAGCGGCTGCTGACCGCTGTAGACCCGTCCTCCCGTCTCTGCCCGGCCCTTCACTCGCCCAGGTCTTGGCTGGTCCTTCCTTCTTGTGGCAGATCGGCCTCCGAGTCTTCTGCTCTGTTTTCTTCCTTACCCAGCTCCCTGCACAGCTTCCAGGAACCCTTTGTCATTCAGAACAGACGTTCAGTTAATTCTGGCCTAGGATAATAACAGGTATGAGACACAAAGCAGGATTATAAGAATCACTGCTTTGAAATCCTTCCAAAAGCCTTCCGAGCAGCACTGTAAGCAAAGCCACTCAGCACAGCACCCCGAGCCGGTCTGGGCTTGAGAAGCCCCGGGGTTCGGGGTGCTCTGCTGCAGGGCTGCTTCTGGGGGAACCCTGGGGCTCTTCAGAGTGGACTCTGGGAAAGAAAGGCTGTGCGTCGCCCTTCCTTCCTGCCTTCCTTCCTTCCTGCCTTCCTCCTTCCTTCCTTCCTTCCTTCCTTCCTTCCTTCCTTCCTTCCTGCCTTCCTGCCTTCCTGCCTTCCTTCCTGCCTTCCTGCCTTCCTTCCTGCCTTCACCACCCACTGCACGCCGTCGGGCCTGCCCTGGGCCAGGGCTTTCTTAGTTCTCTTACTTTGGAGGCCATTTGAAATTTAAAATATTTCATTCTTATGAAATATCACTGCAATATAATAAAACGCCCTTCTTTGATGCCAAAACACTTATTCTCATATTTCTTTTTAATGAAATTTTCCAATTTGACAAGACTCATGCTTTATCCTCTTTTGGGATTTCCTCTGATATTTTTAAAAGGGTTTTTTATATATATAAAAAGAGAACAGAGCTTCAAAGAATAGTCTGTTTCTGGTTATAAAATTGAAAATACAAAAAAAAAGAATCCAATTTAAAGTCTTCAAGATAAACATTTTCTTGTAAACAGAGCGCTTCCTTCAAGGATAACTATAACCCTGGAAATAATGAAACTATCTCATTTTCCCGTGGTGTAGGCAGGGCCAGAAGGCAATTTGTGTACTAAGAAGTTTATTAATAAAATGGGAAGAGCAGCAATCTCACCTGGGCACTGATCAGTGACGCCAGAGGTAATAGAAGCCCACCGTGGTACAGAGGTGCATTTAAGGCTTCAGGACAATCATTAACATTTTTAATAATGATTCCAGGGATTAGTTTCTGTCCTTTCTCTCTTTGCAAATGACCCCCTGTATATTTAAACTAAATAAAAACAGTGGAAAATTTGATTTGCATGAACATTATCAAAAACAAATAAACCCCATAAATGAATGAAACTCTTACACGTTAGCACAGCTGTCTCTGGCAATCTCTTGCCGTACTTTTCATTTGGTGACTTTGCCACCTTGCTGTTCACCAGCATCTGTCCTTTCCTTCATTTTCAGGGTCCATCATAATCAATCTCTCAGACTAACTTAAGCATTTTAGTGAAAAGGCCACAGCAAAGATGAACCGGCAATTTCCGTGCTTTTAAGGCTATGCCTGGGCTACACAGAGAAGAGAATCAGGGAGGGCTTTAAAGATCTGTCATTCCGTGTGTACTAATGTAAAATTATAGATTCTGTAGTTATATTTATATGCTAGAGACTGATAATTATGAAAACATTTTTGTTTAAACAAAACATGAATGATAGTAAGTTTGTTTTCCATGAAAACTCGATTGTATGTTGAAATCACTATTTTGTTAGCTAATTATTCCTGTGATAGAAAAAAGTAAGAGCTAATTGTCTGTCTTTTAAAACTGAATATGTTGTTGCCATCAGGTCTGAATGTCTGATTCTGTCTACTTTAAGGTCCAACATGTCCAAATAAGACTCCACCTACATCGCCGGCTACCTTGTATTTTAACTGCTAAACATAATTAGCCTGAGGAAACACAATATCTGACCAATAGCTGGAAGAAATCAGGTCATTGTTAACTCACTGATTCTATTCAGAAAGAGTCTGATACAATATAATGGTCAGCAAATTTTAGAGAATATAGGATGGTTAAAGTAGACGTGAAAGACAAATAAATTTGTAATTTAATTTTGATAAGATTTACACAAGTGACAATGGAGGCAAAAGACGCTTAATGAGTTCAGGAGAGCTGGAAGGTACGGCTAAGCCTAAGACTAACAGGCAGCGGGCTGAGGAAAGCAGAGAGAAAGCAGAAGAAAATGGACCCCAAGAAAACAGTGCAGGTCAGTGAAGATAGAAGTGCCGAAAGACGCTTCTGAATAATTTTATTGCTAAAGTATGAAATGCGAATGTATTATAAGACTTGAGATTTGCATGAAGCAGAAGAATATTTAAGAAATGTGCTTAAAAGTTTCATTAAACTTATCATCTGAAATTCTTTATTAAAAAGTGACAAACAGCCCTATTTACAATATGCAGTATATGCAAAGAAAGTACCTTCTCATAAATAAGCCTAATAGCCAGAGTTCTTGTATTTTAGCAAATGCCAAATGCAGGCAATATAGATCATTAAAGATGGGGTGAGGGTGGAGGATTAGCTCAGTGGTCCAAGCACAAGGTGCTAAGTTCGATTCCTGGCACCCCCCGAAATGAAGATAAGGTAAAAATGTTATCATAGATGGTAAAATATATAATTTTACTTTTTAAAAAGAACAGATGTTGATTAGTAGACTAGGTGATTCTTTATGATAGATAAAATTTTAAAACTTTGTTTCCAAAATAAACAATTCATATCTGCCACCAAAAAGAAAATCCCAACATTCCAGGAGACTGAATTGCATTATAAAGATGCTTAAATTTAATTTCCAAACTTTAAAGGCTAAATTTTCATTGAGTTTTGAGAATATTTGCTGAATATATTAGTATAAAGCATTACATTTATTTAAAAATACAAGCTGATTAAGCACATGACAGTTTTCAATGCACAAAGTAAAAGTCCCCTCTCCCCCTCAGAAAACCACTTTCTAGTCTGAGTTCCTGTGGTTCTTTGGCCCTGCTCAGAGAGACAAGAAAGGTGATTATGAATCTCATAAAAATATCAGCCTTTTCCCCCAAAATCTTCTCACTCATCTCTAGGAATATTTTGCAAATAATATTCAGAATGTTCACAGATATTCTGATTCAAATTAGTAACCACTGAGGTAAATTTAGGCTTTCACAGCAGAACCCTGAGTCAAGGTCTCCGGTTCTAACTGCAGATGAAGGAAACCAGAACCTCCTGCCACCCTTCCTCGCTGCAGCACGGCCTCTGAAGACTGTAAGACTGGCCTGCACAGAAAGGCAAACGGAGCACCCGGGACCAGCCGTGATTTGGGGTTACCCGAGACTCCCACTCTACAGCATGTGCTGGAGAGGTCTTGTACCCCGGGATGCGTTCAGTTTATTTTCCCAATTAATCAGATGAAATAAACAGAAGTTAGTTTTTCTTAATCCTCAAGCGTACTCTTCAGTAGTAATACACAAGACTGCATTATAAACCTGTACTGCGTCTGGGCGAATAAACTAAAATGTCTGTGTCACAAGGTATGAAGCACCAAACCCGGTTATGTCCTAACTCAACTCCATGTTGTCAAGATGAAGGGGAAATGAAACATATCCCTGCATGGGATTTTGCCTAAATGATTATGAATTTTAGCATAATTTTACTTTAGAATGTCTTACATATGCTTATAAGAATATAAAACTATAACATTGTTTGATTTTAAAAAATTAGTAAGTGCTGTATGAGAGGTGAAAACCTTAAGCATCGTGAATTTATTGTATTGTTAAAACTTTACATTTTCTATTGTGAGCTGTCCATGGCACAAGTGTCCTCACCCCTACCCCCCGTCCCAGCCAGTGTGCTTCAGTTTGTCAGTTTCCCAGGTAATAGTTCGTTACAGCTCCTGTTACCATCATTTCTTGGAAACGGCTGGTCACTGGGATACCTAGCTGGCCACTGTGATGGGTACTGTATGAACCGATCCCCAGCTGACAAGCCATTCTGCCTCTGTACCTCCTGCTTGCTTATCCCATATAAGCCCCAGACAACCATAGATCAGGCCTAGTATTCTGGGAATGATCCTGATCAGTGCCTGTCGACTTAAAATAAACCTGCCTCTAAATCCTAGATGTCATTTTGGTGTTTCTGTTTGCTGTAGCAAAACTTCCAGTATGTTAACTACTTTGTCATTATTCCAAAACTGTTGAGGAAAACTTCATGTGTAATAACCTTGTACTTCACTTACTTACTGGTCCAATGGTTAAAAAGTTAATCAAATTTGAAGACTCTTAATTCTACCATAGGTCAAGAAGTATTGTTCCTTTGAGCTTTTTTATTGTATTTTTCCTGAGTTTAAATGTGCATAAATGCTTTACAATTAAAAGACATTTCAATACATCACATATAAAAATGTTCAGAGCCCAGGTAACAATACAGTACCGGAGCATGCTGGTAAGTGGTTTGGATGCACCAGCATTTTAAGGCATTAAACACGGCTACGTTTACATAAAGAGATCACCCTTCAAATATTTGACCAACGTTTTAAGGAAATACAGAAGTCTTTAGGGGATCTTTCTCAAAGCCTGGTGGGAAGACTGGGAAAATAAACACTGCACAGAATAACTGAAAAGTTCTCACATGTGAATCAGTGCATTCGTCACTTTTTCTTATCAAAAATATACTCTAGCAAAGTGCTTTCATGATTGCTGAAAATTGGTTTTTATGACAAACTTGGCAAGATGGAAAATGTACTTTTCGAGAAAAAGAATTCTAAATTGTTTTACTCACAGATGTGCCATGGGTGAAATATTCTTCCCCTTAGGTAAACTGACACTACGTGAGATATTTTGTTTATTAAGATTTCTGAGCTTTGGAAACTATTAATGATCATAAAGCATCTCATAGAAGTGGCACTGCTTGTCCCTGTTTCCTCTAGCATGTTCAGTATTTACTAACACTGTAAGAGCATTGTTCATTGTTTATTTTTGGAACATCAGTGTTGCATGTGCTTATTCTCAGATATTCAATGCAACAGAAACATGAATGTACACATTAACAAAATCAATAAACTGAGAATGAGAACTGAGGCTAATCGTGATCATGCCTACGTGACTCACGGATTTGGTAACTCAGAAGTACATGCACATCAGCATCTTCTAGGACCATCTATAAACACCAGGCTCCCTATAAGAATTGTGATTTTACTGTACAGTATTTGTTTGCAGATCTAAGACTTAAAAAGCCTGAAGACACATCTTTTAGGAATAAATGATTACTCACTATCACTTATTTAGCAAAGATGCATTACCTACTAATAAGGCAGCAATGGGAATCATATTTTAGTGGAAAATACACAGTAAACAAGTGAGTAAAAAATAAATGAAAATTTGAGTTGTGTCATGTGGTCTCATACATGGTGCCTCTTCAGAGAGAAGCTGAAATCAACTTAGTGACCTTAGATTAAAAACAGAGAGGTGTATCTAAAAAATTCATTTCAGATTGATTCCTAAAGGACACAGTTCTTCATTGTGTACTCAGGTGGAGGGAAACATTTCTCTACCAAGGCGGCTGTCCAGAAGAGCAGGGTGCCCGCTCCTGCCTGCTGGGCTGGGTACTGTGCAAGGCTCAGGCTCTTCGTTACACTTTACTTGTGTGTTTTATTATCTCACATAGTAAGTCAGGAAATGAAACACTAGATTTAAGTGATTCTGCCATCACAGTTCTGTAAAGGATATCTTCTGCTATCCAGGCTACAAATTCTGTCTTCTTAGCAACATAGACTATCAATTAAAACCAGGTCAGCAACTACAGAGGCTTAAAAAAGCCGCATTAATACACTTGACATTTCTGCTGATGTTACTGTATTTCTTTTTGCTCTGGTGCGGTGGTGGAAACATTCTGGAGTCTCAAATCATTAGTAACTCTGTCCTGAAATTGGTACACCAGGTAGGTAAAACCAGAACTGGGGTCTAACTTCATGGTTTTTAAAACTCCATTAATTCATGCACACACACATTTGCATCTACACTTGAGTCACTTTAATGTAAGACAAAAGTATATTTTCTTTTATAATAATAAAGTAATAGGATTTGGGATTAGCAATTCTGTTCTCTCTTCTGGCATTTGTTTAAGCTATTCCTTTTAGAATACAGTTATGTGAAATCCGTGTGGCTTGGCTATTGTGTAATCAGACAACATGAGAACTGATACCAGCTCTTTTGCAGAATTTTCTTATCACATAAACAAATTTTCAAACTTCCTCTGACCTAGATAACATCTTTCTAAACAAGAAACACAATGATGTGTGCAGGGTTAACAAGCACCCCCGTTTTTATATGAATACCCCGACTGTGCTCATTCTTCTTTCCGCATCATACTGGTACATGTGCAGACGGAAAGAACAGCAGCACTAACCATGCCGAGCTCTCAGTTAGACGGCTGGGTTTGAATTCTGCCTTTCCCTTTACTATGTGGAGACTGAGATGAGCTGTGTGACATCTCTAATTCTCACAGCAAATTTGTAAAGAGAAGCAATGCACAATTCATGAGACTGTGATCAGAGAGGTGGCCCAGTATCTGTCATGTATGTACGATAGTGTTGCCATTAGGTGAAATCTAAACCCAGAAAGTTACTAAGTGTTATGATTGCAGACTGAAATTAAAATTGTTTGTATGAAAGAGTAAAGTTTTCTCATATTTTCCAGTACTTTTCTATATCTTATAGCCATTCAAAACATACCCATAGTTTAGAATTCTCAGATTATAAACCTGATTGACTACCAGACTATTTTGGCATGATTCAACTCTGTGTAGAAGCCTTGGAATTAATGACAAGAAGTTTCACACCAGCCTAGGAATGAGTTAAAAATTAACAATAGATGACACTTTAACATTTTAAAACATATATTGGAAAGTATGTTCTTTTCAAAAGTTCTAAGTCACTCTTTTCAACTATTTTTCAAGTGTTAGAGATATGTCTTTCATTGAAATTTTTAATATAACAAATTATGGCATTTAGTTAAGAACACACATGGAAACTGGGTAGGAAATATTTCTTAAAGAAATGCAGTATGGAGCTACTGCCAAAAACGTACTTTAATGTACATTTTACACAGTATAAAATAATTTTAAAAGATGTACATTATCACAAATGTAATGAATCAAGAAACAAAAATCCAACAATATGCTGTATATAAGAAACACATTTAACTCAAAATGAAACTCATAGACTGAAAGTCGAAGGAGGGAAAGCAATACTCCATGCAACAGGAACCCAGAAAACAAGGAAAGCAAGCTATTCTGTTTGGAGACAATGTGAACATCAAACCAAGAATGATCAAACGAGACAAAGAAAATCACTACATACTTGTTAGGGGAAAAATTCAAGAGAAAGAGATAATAGTCATAAATATATATGCACCAAACATGGAAGCACCCAACTACAGTAGACAAATATTGATAGATATGAAAAGTCAAATAAGCAATGACACAATTGTAATGGAGGATGTTTATACATCATTGTCACAAAGATAGATCAATTACACAAAAAGTCAGAAAAGAACAGAACTGAATCAAACATGTGAACAAATGTACTTAACAGATGTTTCCAGTGTTCCATACAAAGGCATCAGAATATATATTTTTCTCAATTGAAATTTTCCCATGTATAGTATCTGACCATTGTGCAATGAAATTGGAAATTAATGACAAAAGAAACTGCAAAAGCTCCATAAACAAATGGAAATTAAATAACAACTTCCAGAAAACTAGTGAGTTACAGATGAAATTCAAGAAGAAATTAAACAATATGTACAATCAAACAAAAATGCAGATAAACATATTGGCACCTGTGGGGTGCAATGAAAGTCATTCTGAGATGGAAATACATAACAGTTAATTCTCACACCAAGGAAACAGAATGGGCACAAATAAACAACTTACAGCTGCACCTGAAGCTTCTAGAAAAACAAGAGGAAGTCACACATAAAGTTCATAGAAGGGAGGAAATTATAAACATCAGAACAAAAATTAATGAAATTGAGTCTAAAAAACCCCAAAGAATTAATTAATTGAAGGTTGGTTCTTTGAAAGAATAAACAAAATTGATAAAACCTTAGCCAACCTTATAAAGCAAAGAAATAAAACCTCAAATTTGTGCATTGAGGAATACAAAGGGTGAAATCACTACAGATCCTGTGGAAATTCAGAATGTCATAAATATCTATTTTGAAAATCTTTACTTGCATAGGTTTGAAAACACAGAAGAGAAGGAAAGACTCCTAGAAATGTGTAAATTAGTAAAGCTGAGTCAAGGAGATATAAAAATTTTGAATAACCTAATATCAGTTAGTAAAACTGAAAATGTAATTAGAAACTTACCAACAAAGAAAATCCCAGTTCCTGGTGGAGTCCCAGCTAAATTCGAAAAGAAATTTAGAGAAAATTTTGCACCAATATTCCTCAAACTTTTTAATGAAACTGAAAGGGAAGCAATTCTTCCTAACTCATTCCTGGAGGTAAGTATTACTCTAACTCAAAAATCAGAGAAAGACCCAGTCAAAAAAAGAGAACTACAGGCCAATCCCCCTAATGAACATAGATGCAAAAATCCTCAATGCAGCAAATCATTAAGAAGATTATATGACATGACTAAGTGGGATTCATCCCAGGAATATGGGATGGTTCAACACCCACAAATCAATAAACGTAATACACCACATCAACAGAGCCAAAGACAAAAATCACATGATCATCTCAATAGATGCAGACAAAGTCTTGATCAAGTCCAACACTCATTCATGATGAAAACACCAAAGAAAACAGGAATCAATGGCCTCTACCTCAATCTGATAAAAGCCATCTGAGACAAACCAGAAGCCAACATCATACTAAATCCCCAAAACTGAAAACATTCACCCTAAAATCATGAACAAGACAAAGATGCCCAGTATTAACACTCCTGATTAACATAATTCTGGAAATGTTGGGCAGAGCTATTATACAAGAGAGAGAAATAAAAGAAATAAGCATAGGAAAAAAAGAAGTTACATTACCATTATTTGCAGATGACATGATATTCTACATAGAAAACCCCAAAAACATCCAATGAAAGACTTCCAGAGTTAATGTGAAAATCCAGCAGTGTAGCAGGATACAAAGTCAGCACCCAAAAATCAATAGCATTTCTGTATACAAACAGCAAACTCAATGAGAAAGAAATTAGGGACACACTATCTTTCAAAATAGCATCCAAAAAAATGAAATACGTAGGAATCAATCTAACAAAGGATGTAAAAGAGCTACTTGTTGACAATTACAGTACTCTGAAAAAGTCATGTTGAAGAGAATATCAGAAAATGGAAAGTCATTCCTTACTCATGGAGAGAAAAAAACTAACATTGGAAATTGGCCATACTCCCCAAAATGTTATACAGATTTAAACCAATCCTGATCAAAAAACCACTAGCATACCTCACAGATCCAGAGAAAATATCCCTAAAATTCATTTGGAAACAGAAGAGAACTAGAGTAGCCAAGGCAGTCCTGGGCAACAGAGGCAAGGCAGGAGGCATCACAATTCCTGACTTGAAATTATACAACAAAGCTACTATAATAAAGTCAGCATGGTATTGGTTAAAAAACAAAAAACAAAAAAACACAGACCTGAGGATCAATGAAACAAAATAGAAGATGCAGACACAACTACAAAGACACTCAGCCTCATTCTCTTTGGCAAATGGGCCAAACATGTTCAGTGAAAGAAGGACAGCCACTTTAAAAATCATGCTGGAAAAACTGGCTCCCCACATGCTGAAGACTAAAACTAGACCCATGTCTATCACGATGCACCAAACTAAAGTTAAAATGGATCAAAGACCTAAATATTAAAACAAAAACACTAAACCTACTGGAAGAAAAGTTAGGTTGAAACCTTGAAGACATTGGGGTTTGCAGAGAGTTCATGAGTAAAACCCAAACTGCACAGGAAGTACTTGTATGAATCAACAACTGGGATCTCATCTTATTAAAAAGATTTTACACATTAAAAGAAATCACTAACAGAGTGAAAAGACAACCCACAGAGTGGGAAAAAAATTTAACCAACTGTCCCTCAGACCAAGGACTTTTTATCTAGAATATACAAAGAACTGAAAAAAATCCATCCCTACAAATTCAAAGACCCAATCCAAAATAGGCATCTGAGATGAACACACATTTATGAGATGAAGAAATATATATGGCAAATAAATATATGAAAAATGTTGAACATCTCTGGTCAATCAAGAAATGCAAATTAAAACAACACTGAGATTCCATCTCACTGCAGAAAGAATGGCCATCATCAAGAAATTAACCAACCACAAATACTGGAGAAATTGTTAACAAAAAAGGAACGCTTCTCCACTGTTGGTGGGACTGCGGAGAAAAGAAGGAAAAAGAAAACAAGAAAAATAATTCTAATGCTACAGTCTTTTAGTTGATCAAAAGAACGACTTGTGCTTTCACTGTTTGATTACTTTTTTGTGCCCATCCTGTAATCTGAGCATCTACTTTGAATATAAAAATATACAACGTATTAACCAGTGTTGATCTATTATTTTGTTTTGAAATTCTGTATCATCACTTGCATCTTTTTTTGTTTTAAAATAAAAAAACCCATAAAAATGATCTATTAAAAAAAAGATTTCAGATCCCCCTCCTCAAAAGAAAGCACGGATTGTGTGAGCCTCGCCCTGCAGAGCCGGCGCCTGGACAGGAGCCGGGCGCCCGCATCCCGACCTGCGGGCCTCTAGCGTGCGCACATCAAACTCCAGGCTAGAAAGGTGGCACAGCCTACCCCGGCGAGATTTCCTCCCAGCATGAAGAGATCGCTCAGCGTTAATGGGATAAAGGAAATTAACAAAATGAAAGGTAAAACCCACGTGATCACATTAACAAATGCAGAAAACAAATTCAACATCCCTTTATGATGCAATCTCTCTGCTAAACAGGTAGAGGCAATTACTTCAAGACAAGGTGTAGCTTCTCCAGAGCAGAATGTATGCGTGAATTATTACTGGGCTGTATGCCGTATTTATTCATAGGCTTACAAGGAGCAGTGGCTTCAGAGTCACAGTTCCCTGCGCGTGGGGCAGCCGAACCAGCCAGGTGCTGCTGGGTCTCAGAACCTGACAGCCACAGAACAAGACGCTTCGAGGCGGGGCGCAATGCCAGTCCAAGGCTAAGATCTTGCAGGTTCTGGAGATTCCTGGTTGAGCAGCAGTCAAAAATGTGACTCCTCGGGCAATGGGAATGGTGAGAGACACACGCAATAGGCAGAATGCAGCTTGGGAGTCGGGGCTGACCTCCTCGGCTGCCCCCCCCCGTCCCCTCTGGGCTGCAGGTCTATTGCAGGGTGCCAGCCACAGTCCGGAGCCCGCCCCTCTCAGCTTGTGGGCCCCCTGCCAATCACCACCAGACACACCGGAAGACACCCCAGAGTCGGGTTTGACAAATCTGCTAGATAGCTTGCTGGGGCCTGCTCCAGGTGATGTTTGGGATTAACCATCACAACCTACATGAAAAGTCCCTGGTGAGATCATAACCACTCAGGTAACCTCGGAAAAAGTTTCCCCTGGAATTCGGTGCTAGCCACTGACTCACTTCAACCCTGGTGTTCAGCACAGTACTGGAATAGTCGCAGGAGACAATGCAAGGAAAAGCGTCTTGTAGATGGTGCGGTCAAGCACAGGAAACACCCTAGGAGTTCACCCAAATGCGTTAAAGCTAATTTTAAAAGTTCAGAAGATTTGCAAAATATAAAATGAACATGGAAAACTCAGTGGCTGATTTTATACACACAAAAAAAAAACTATTCAAAAATTAAGGAATCAATTCTACTTGCAATAGAATAGAATGAATTTAATACACAGGAATAAATTTAACCAAAGAAGTAAAAGATTTTTAGACTAAAAATTATAAAGCATTGATGAAAGGAACTAAACATACAGATAAATTGAGAGATTTCCTGTGTTCCTGGTATAGAAAACTGTCAATTACTAAAAGTATCCATAGTACCCAAAGTTGTCTACAGAGTCAGTGTAGTTCTTATCAAAGCTCTAATTTATAACAAAAGCAGAGCTAAACAAACATCTCATGGAACCACAAAAGATGCTGAATTCCCAAGTAATCCTGAAGAAGAAGAGTAAAGTTGGAGGCGTCCAGGATCCTGACTTCAGCACATCCACACGGAGCGTCACTGGGTACTATGGTAGGAAAACGGGTACATAGGTCCATGAATCCAAGCAGCGTGGAAGGAAATCCACTCATTTCCATCAACTGACCTTTGACCAAGGTACCACAGAACACAGAACAGTTAATGGACAGTCTGTTCAACAAAAAGTGCTGAAAACCTGGGTACCCACATACATAAAAATGAGATTGAAGCTCTATGCTAAAATACAGGCAAACATTAATACCAAGCAGCGAAATACAAATCAAATCCACAATAAGATATCATCTCACTGGCTATTATAAAAAATTGAGAAATGCTGAGGAAGACG
This sequence comes from Hydrochoerus hydrochaeris, assembly GCA_004027455.1. Lineage (NCBI taxonomy): Eukaryota > Metazoa > Chordata > Mammalia > Rodentia > Hydrochaeridae > Hydrochoerus > Hydrochoerus hydrochaeris. The sequence continues at coordinate 28,473 of PVLA01008868.1, forward strand.
AGGAAAGAGAACTCTGATACACTTCTGACAGAATTGTCAAGCTGTACAGCCATTGCAGAGAACCTATGCAGCTTCCTCTGAGTACTGGAAATAGATTAGCTAAATGATCCAGCTGTCCTGCTTGTAAGTGTATATGAAAAAATAATGGAATTAGTACACTCAAGAGATGCTTGCAGTGTGTGCTTATTTCTGAGTTATTCTCGATGGGCTAAGATGTAGAATCAGCCTAGAAGTCAATAGGTGAATGGGCAGATAGAATGGAATATTACTCAGCCATGAAAAGAATGCAGCAACATTTTCAGAGCACAAGACAATGTTTCAGGTGAACGGAGTCAGACTTAGCAGCATGAACACCACATGCTCCCCCTGAGCAGGGGTGCTATGCAAGCTGATTTCGGTGTAAAGCAGCGAGCCTGCCAGGCAGCTCAGGAAGGCACACAGGAAGAGGCAGGGAGAAGGGGCCAGACACTGTGAGACAGACCTGACACAGCCTAGCACAGCGGTGAGGCTGCACAGGGGCCTTTTATACATTTCAGGAATAACCAGAGGAGCTCCAAGGCTCCAATCACCAAGAAATGGAAAGAAGAGAGGCGGGCAGTGACTACCTTGATTTAATCATCTCATGTATTAAAATAACACACGGACAACATAAATATGTATCGTCAAAACAACAATTTAAAAAACAAGTAAAAGACATGCAAAAACCTGTAACTGTAAAAGCCATCAGGAGAGCGCACAGAGGAGAACCCTCCTGACACTGAGGGCAAAGGCGCTGGAAGCACGGGTAACAGAGCCAAGTCGGCCTGGGGTACATCCTCCCTAGGCTGTGATCAGCAAGGAAATAATCAACTCAGTGAAAAGACAGCCTGCAGATTGGGAAACCTGTGCAAGTGACTATCTGGTGAGGAGTTAATATCCAAAATATATAAGGAGCACTCAACCCCACAGCAAGATCTCAAAAGACTAATTTTTAAAAAGGCAAAGAACCCAAGCAGGCATTTTCAAAAGAAGCCGTCAGAGCCAACAGATCTCACCAAAGTGGCCAATTGCTGTGTGGAAAGGCACCAAATACCGCTAATCAGAATGATGGAGGGAGAACAGCCATCGAAACCGTGACGGGCATTACCCGGGTCTGGCGGGCAGCTGTTCGCCAAAGTACAGAAGGGAACGAGTGTGTGAGGCGTGAGAGGGGCCCCGCGGCGGGCGGGCGGGCGGGCGGGCAGATGGGACAGGCATAGAGGAGGAGGGTGTGCAGGGCCCTCCAGCCCGAAGCACAGGCTGAGACTTCTAAGGAATCTTTCAAGCTTCCTGTCAAACAAGGAATAATCTGGACAGAAAAGGACAGAAAGCCGGGTATGAGTGCTCACACCTGTAACTCTAGAACTCTGGGAGGCTGAGGCAGGAAGACCACGTTTGAGCCCAACCTGGGCAACTTCGTGACTTAGAAAGGCCGTCTCTCAAAAAGCAAAACAAAACAGAACAGCAGCAGCAGCAACAGCACCAGGAAAAATATTCTAGGAGCACAGACATTTTTAGAGGGAAAAAATGTCAAATAACACAAGAAGGTTGGTGCTGGTGTTGTTTGGGCCTAGTGTGTGAAACGGCAGAAGTTGATGCTGACTTTGACTTTGAAAAGGGGTCCAGCAGGTGGAGGGGAGGAGGAAGGGAAGGGGAAAGGAATGAAAGAAGAATTAGGGTGTGTTACACACGGGCGCTCACTCTCCATAAGGAATGCAACCCTCAACGTACCGCAAAGATGTGCTGATAAAAATGCTTTTGCTTCCAACGTTTAAAAAAAGTAAACCGAAGCGGCCACTGCCACGTGGTGCAGGGGGCTCCCTCGGGACTGTTGGCAGGACACACGGTCGGGAGCTCAGAGCAGTATCTGCTCTCCTGTGCCCACTGCAACACCTCTCCTCGAGCCCATGCCATGGAACAGGGAAATGCCCACGGACAGTGGGTGAGGTGCAAGTGGTGGTCACGCACACGGTGGGCACTCTTCAGACACAAGAGGAACAGCAGCCTGTCATCGTTGGTGCTTGGGGACATTTCCCAAACACGTGGAACCTTACCAGGTTGACCTCATGGATTAGAAGCAGCAGTGAGGCTCGTCCAAGGCTGGGCAGGAGGAGGCAGGACGGAGCGGTCAGTCAGCCAGTTCCACAGTGCGGATGCTTCTGGTGCACACACAGAGAGCGCCCGGGCTTGTCAGGATGCGCTACCAAGCTGGAGCGAGTCTACACTTCCATCTTTCCAGAAAAGGTTTTTAAAGCTCTCGCCATGAAGAAATGACACATATTTAAGCTCATGTGTACATTGCTTATCCTAATTTGTTACTCTCTCTTCTCTAATACATTACCTACCCTATCATTCTGCAATGTTTACGTTTATCAAACCATCTCATTGTACCCCACAAAAATGTACCATTTTCTTGTCAATCAAAAATACAAAACAACAACAAAAATTTGAATCAGTCAAGTAGAGTGAAAACAAAAAAAGCAGTTTTCAAAATCTTGGATTATCTGAGCTATGTTTGAGGAATTGTGTAGAAAAACAGAGTAGAACAGGAGAAGGATTTGAGTACAGGAGATTTGGTTTCTATTAGGAGAGTTTCTAAAGCACATCTAGTGAATAACAGTGGGTGCCCTGATAGAGCGTGGTCACAGATGGAGGAAGACAAAATGCCTGTGACAGAGCCCAGATGCCCAAGGAGATGGTTTAGAAGATGACCCTGGGATGCAGAGGGCTCAGCATTCACAGTGCTGCTATGCCAAGGAATTACAGCCAGAGAAAAGGAAGGGAAGGTGGGAGGAGAGGGGTTTATCATTTGGTAGTAGGAGGATAATGGTATTTATCTGTAATATTATTACTTTCTCTGTGAAATATGATGAAATGCTAATGTCAGAAAGTTTAGAAAGCAGAGGGCACATTCACTATTGGAGCACAGAGTAACTAAAAGACACAACCTTCAGAAAAGACTAGAAAAACTACTAAAAAGTGATATTAGATGTGACCTTAGCGTCAGCATTGTCGAACTTGATAAATCAAGATTAATTCACCTACTATGTTTATAAAGGTCCACGATGTTGCTGATCTTTTTCATGCATTCAAACAGAGGAGCGAGACAAAGCATTGCCCTTCTAGAAACTAAATCCCAGGGAGAGAGACATTTTATAGTGAGTGTTCAGAAACCAAAATACTAAAAATAAAGTAGGTATGTTTCTCAATCCATTGACACTTATTTTGCAGAAGTGTGTAAGAGTATACCTCGGGTAAGGGTTTTTTATAACTGTGACTTAGAACAAGAGAAAATTGGTAAAATAATTTACACACAAATCTTTCTTGCTTCACATACATTATTAAAATTCCACAAAATTAAGCATATATAATTTTAAGACAAAAACAAACTGAAAATATTAAAATAATGAATAGTCACAATGGTGTAAAATTTCTGTAACCTTCCATTAGCACACACTAATTGGATTAAGTGGTCAAACCATATGTCCCGCAGAACTAATTTTATTCCACAAAGTCATGTGGGGCAGGTACCTGAATCATATTGGCAATTTCAAATCATGTGAAGCATTTCCCTCACTAGCCATGGAGCTCTCTGACAGGAGCAGCCTCTGTCACGTCCTGGGGGAACCATGCAATATAAATGAATCTCACTGAACATGTGTACCAAGAATTGTTTCTTGATCACAGAGTCATGCATCATGGCACTGTGGTTAAAGCTTTTTTTTCTCCCCTTCAAAACACGGGTTTTTGAGGATTTCTATGCCAGCAACTCAAAAGGCTATGTCCTGAGACTTGGCACTTGAATTGGAAACTGAGATGAAGACCTCTTACAAAAATTAGTTCAAGGTGGACAAGATATTTCATATTTTATATAGCTTCTAGGACTTTTCTAGTCATCCAGGAAAAAAAAAAACATGTTCCCAGTGCTTTGAAAGATTAATAGTTCTGCAGAACACCAGTATCAAATTAAATAAAAGCTGACACCAAGAGACCTGACTTTTTAAATTCTGCCATATAAAGAACAAAAAGACCAGCTGTTGGTCTCCAGACTCTTTCAACCAGCCACAGGACAAAGGCTGCCTTCCAGACACTCACGCAGACCCAGTGTGGACACTGAGTCATGTCCTCCAGGTGCCTAGGGTGGACCCTTTCTAAGTCATCGGGGCGTATTAGACACACAGATCTGCGTGGCTCCAGCAGCCCAAGGGTGAAGGAAACATTTGACAGTCCCTAGTTTTGACACTGCTATGGATATAGAAAAAGTAGAAACATCAAAAATCTTGAACCATCACCTATGTTCACAAATTCTATTTTACCTATTTCAGTTAATTCATTCACTTTTTGTGGTGATGCAGGTTGAACCCAGGACCTTGCACATGCCAGGAAAATGTATCTTTGCCACTGAGCTGCACACCCAGCTTGCGTTTTGCTAAAAAGATAAATAAATTAACTTCAACGTTTCTTCTTATTTCTGAAACTATCATCATTCTGGAGATTTTCTGTGATGTGCTCACCATCAGAAGACACTCCCTTGGTTCCTCTGCATGCCATCTCCCAGGGTGGCAGTTTGGCTCTGTCCTACAGGTCAATTTTTAAAGTGGTCACATGACACACCAACACCAGTGGGGCGTACACCTAAATAAGGACAGCTTAGATAAACTCAGTGCTGGTAAGTTCAAGGTGACACCAAGAGAACTGTCTTCATCAGCAGCTGTGCATCTGCTAAGGATGGGTGATCTCAAAGAATCATGAAACACAGCAAACGTTCTTGTATCTCAGCACCTAGCTTTCATATTTTTTAGCTTAATTGGGCTACTAAATGTCATTATGTTGATAGCTATAGTTTTAGTTCATTTTTGCTTCACCAAAAAACATCCTCATCAAATAAGTGAGCACAGATTGTGGAAAACTGCAAATGTTAACATACTTCATGCATTTGAAAAATTCTTTGACATAGAATGTTTTCTTATTATTTTGGTTGTGAAAACTGGGAAAATACATATCTTAAGTTAATTCTCGTATTCTTGTCACCTCTTTTCTGCAAATGCCAGCACTCTAATCCTACATATTAAAAGTATTTACAGTGCATTTACTCTGGGTCAGTAGCCTATAGAGCTAGGAATTGAGCACAGACATTGCAGCTCCTAAGTGCATATTTTTAATCAGTAAGCTCCCGTACAAATACCTTTCAAGAAATGTCTTTAAAATGATTGAAGCATTACCTGGCATGCTTGTGCACACCTGTAATCCCAGCACTGAGGAGGCTGAGGCAAGAGGAGTTCTGTGGGTGTAAAGCCAGCCTGGGCCACAGCGTGAGTTCAAGGCCAACCTGTACTGCATCCTGAGACCCTATCTCCAGAAATAAGCACTGACTGTTGCTTAACAACCCTGCCCCAGAATGGTGACAAAGCACTGCACAACACACAGGTGCCTCAGAGCCCCGAACAAGAAACAGGGCTGCAGGAGTCACACCCAGCACATGGCTGCACTGCACTGTGAAGGCCTGGAGGGAGCAGAACCCAAGGCTCGTGTGAGCTTCACAAAGCACTGCACATGAGAAGACTGGAAAGATGTCCCTGGGGCAGCTGTCCTGCTTTACTGTGGACTGTCTTGTTTTCACAGGTAGAAGGCCTGTGTCCAGAAGAAACCCAGCCCCTGGCAAACCAGGGGATCATAGCACAGCCTGGCTAAAGCTGAAAGGATTAAGAACAAAACTGAAAAATGTGTGTGCGAATATCCACAACGACACAACTCCTAGCATCCAGCTGTAAAAAGGAAGACTGTGCCAATGTGTGCTGTAAGGTGAGTGAACCTGAAAACAGGCCAAGCAAGTGAGGCTAGAGATAGAAGTCCTCACATGGCAGGACCCCAGGAGTTTAAATGCACAGAGCACAGGGGGCTCAGAGACTTAAAGGAATTACGCTCGCCAAGGTCTCCTGAGTGAGGCAGTCGGAGGAAGATTTGGTGAGCAAGGGGATTTCTTTTGAGAATGACATGAAAGTTTGGAACTAGGCAGAGGCAATGGTTATACAAACTTAGAAAATCACTGTGTATTGCCAAATAACGCACTTTAATATAATCTTATGTTTTGTGAATTTCACTTTGATTGTTAAAAAATAGTGCTAAAAATTCAAAAGATCAAATTTAACAACTTTAGACAAATACTTTTGCTTATATTTTACAAAAACTTAAAAGAAGTAGTGTTCCATGGTATGTAATCATCATTAATTAGAATAATCTATCAAAGTTAAAGGATGAAATGGTGTTAACACTACATTATCTCATATGTCAAACTTTTAAAACATACATAATTCTGTGAAAAGCAGAGGTGACTTCTGAAGCCATCGTATCCTGCTTTACCTGTCACCCAGTTACCTGCCCAGTGCACTGGGTCCAGGGTCACAAGTTCATTGTCATCCTTGCTAAGAAATGTCACCCAAGGAAAGCACAGGAAATCTGAACCCCAAATGGCTGACTTGCTAACAGCCATGATGCAATAGTATTTTAGCAAAATCCTCTAGGAAAATAATTTCACTCTTTCAGGATTTAGGGAGAAAATGAATGCGCAGTGACTATAATTTGCATCAACCAAAGCATTAAATTTCATGATTTAGTTGCTCACAGAAGCGTATGAATTCAGATGGAACATCCCTACAAAGCAACAGTAGTCTTACTACTGCTTAAATGTTCTTTCCACAAAGCCAAAGCGAGGATTGTGAAGATTAACCTCAGTGCTTAATCTTTGTTACCATAAATCTTGCCCTCTGGATTATAACCTTTTTTTTTTTTAAGCTGAAATGCACTTTCCAAATGCATCATTGATTTTTCTCACAACATATCAGCTCATCAGTACATGAACTAATAGGCAAATGAAAACCTAGCTTTAAAATTAGATTTGGTTCTCGCGGTTTCGCTACTAGAATCCCTTTACAGATCCTTTCTGCCAAAACATGTTAACTCAGAATTAGAACACATAACAGTTAGAAAAATTTACACCGGCATACAGTCATCTATATTTTGGATCCTGTTGCTTTTGTTACTACTAAATGTTCATTGTAATAGAATGTGTGGTCCCTTTCCTAACAGTATTTCCAGCCGATGTTCGGTTTCCTACATCGCCTCTATCCTTTCTGAATTGAACTTAATTATTGATGAGAGCAGCCACAGGAACAGAGACCATTTGAGTCCGTACCCTTCTGATGGGCACCTGCTGTCATTTCACTGAGGTCTGCTGGTGTGTCCTCCACGATCTGCCAGTGGACTCCTGGTCTGAGGTCCTCGGGAGCTGCTGCAGGACGTCAGGAAAGGGAACCTAGTGGATGCCATCAGGTCCTGGGCACAAGCCTGCTCTCTGGACGGAGCCCGAGGCCTCAGCCTTCTGCTGGGGAGGGCCAACGGCAGGCAGGAGCCAGGCCCCACAGGGCCCTTCCCTGGACTGAGAGGACATGTGCTGGCTTCCTGGTGGGCAGGAGATGAAGCAGGAACTCGGTGAACCTGAGCTTCCGCTTGTGGACCAGGAACTGCAGACCCGAGAGCTGGACAACCACTCCCAGGAGCGGCCTGCGCAGCAGTGCCCATGGCAGGGAGCAAGACCTGGCACCGGGCTTCAGAGCCGCTGGACGCCCACTCTGCTGCACTCTCCTACTCACAAAAAAGCAAAGGCAATGAGTGCTTTTTCCATCTCCTACTTAATTCAACTTTTTGCTCGCTTTAATTTCTTGTCACTTTATTATCCGAAGAATCAGTTAAAGTGCACTAGCATACATAAAATATAGTAGAATTATTACTGATCTCAGATGCTCTGAAGAAAATGCCAATATCAAGAAAAAACAATTTATGGCATGACAAGTATGCACTATATAAAACACAGGTTCTGTGCATTCCACTTGAAGCGAAGAGAGGCACTTTCAGGAGTAAATGCAAACCTGCTGACAAAATAGGGAAATTGGGGACATGCAAGCTGGGACCGCCTAGCAGCAGTCAATCCAGAAAGGCACACAAGAAGGTTTAAAACCATACAGTTTTAAAAAACAGGGCCAGAAAGGTAAATCTGGCCTGATGGCTGAGTATTTTTAGACAAAAAGGTAAGGAAATTTGAAACTTCTGACAGGTTTTCAGTCCCTCCCCATCCAGCAGAAGTCAGATAAACAGCCTGGCGGGGTGTACTTGATCAGCCCTGGAAACACGCGAAAGCCCAGGGAAAGCCAGTGAGGAGGCTGCTGTCAAATTTTGACTTAAGATGGTGCGGGCCTAACCGTACAGAGACAGTGCATCTGGGAAAAGAAAAATCCACATACCCTGTGTCTTGGTTACTTTTTTCTCATTGCTGAGATGAAATGTCCAATGCTCAAATGAAGGAAAGAAAAGTTTATTTAGCTTACAGTTTGTGGTGGTTTCAGTCCATAATCAGCTGGCTGCAAGGCCGGGCCGCATGGCACAGGGGCGACACTTCATGGCAGCAGCCAGCAAAAGCATCCAGAGCAAAAAAGGGCAAGCCAACTTCTTTTCCTCCCTTATTCTGTACACAGACCACCACCACCCCCTCCAGGGCGGTGTAGCACTCCCAAAGTCTCCCCACCCTCCTCTGCACAGAATGAGGATGTTTACAAAGTAAGGACCCTGCTCCCTGCTGAGTCTTTAGTTAAACTTCTACTCTGCTCAAGTTGACACAATGTGTCAACCATAACACCCTGCAAAAAAGGAAATGCTTGTTCCTAGTTAGGAGATCCCAGGGTTACTGGGATATTGCGCTGCAAGTAGGAGCCAAGGCCTCTGGTAGCGGTGGTGAATGCTGAGCGGGTGGTCTCACGCAGGGGTTCCTGAGGCGATCTGGCTCTGCTCTTTGTCCAGGTATAGTTACTCATAAACCTTAATAAAAGCATTTTAACTTTCAGAACTGTCTTGCCTGCATGATAAATTACAGGGTAATTCTCTAACTATATTTAATAGAATAATATAAATAATAATAAGAGTATGAAATAAAAAGATAAGAATTTAGAATACAGAATAAGTTTAGAAAGAATAATCATATTTATTTATATAGAGAAGGGCTTTATTTATGAAAAGGCTCTGATTCACTGAAGGAAAGAGACTGTAATATCTTCATAGCATAAAAAAGACAAGGATATTCGAAGATTAGAGAAGCCCTGTCACCAGACACAAACCAGAATAAATGATGTAAAACAAAAAAAGAAAGAAAGAAAGAAAGAAAGAAAGAAAGAAAGAAAGAAAGAAAGAAAGAAGAAAGAAAAGTAAAAGTTTGAAAAGATAGAAGTGGACCATTGGTAAAATAATGCAGACATCAAGGAAATTAAAGAGGAATATAAGTTCCTTGGTTTTTGTGACAAACACGGTGACCAGAGTTGGAGGCCGGGACATGGATGCAGAGTGTGCTGCTGGAAGGACCCGCTGGACAGCCAACCGACCGGGGTGGGTCTGGCCTCCCAGCTGAAAGGCGGGCTCGGGCAGGCAGCAAAGTCAGGAGCCCACAGAAAGGAGGAGAAAACTGCATGAGGACAAGAAAGTCACACTTCACAGCGCAGTCTCTGAGTTACACAAAACAGATCTATTGAGAACAAGCACCTGTATGTTATTTAAATCAAAACAAATACTAGACACAGTTTGTGCTTGGAGGTGAAAATTATGCACACCCTAAACACAGCAAGTACACCACGTGTAAACACCTTCCTTTCCCTTCTGTTCCACCCAGGATGTATGCCTATTGTCTCATGCCACCACCTCCAGGGTAGGGCTTCCCATCTCTCATGCCCACAACACTAAACCAACCGAAGTGCCAACCCATATTTTTGAGTCTTGCTATAACTGCTTGCTCAAGAGGATTCTGTTCAGGAAGTCTTTGCCTACGCCTACGCCTTCAAGAGCCTTAGCAATTTTTACTTCCAGCTGAGTCTGTGTGTGTGTGTGTGTGTGTGTGTGTGTGTGTGTGTGTGGTGCATATGTGTGTCTTCTTTCCTTTTTTATTTGATTTGATTACAAGATGAGAGAATGGACCACATTCATTTTTCTGCATGCAGACACCAGTTTTACAAGCACCATTTGTTGAAAAGGCTATCTTCTCTATAGCATATGTTTTTGGCCTTTTTGTTGAAAATCAGATGGCTAAAAGTCCTTGTGTCTTCTCCCATGGCTCACTCTTTTTCCCAAGTACTGCGCTATTTTTACTACTGTGGTCTTGAAGTGTAACTTGCACTCTGGGATTGTAAAGTCACTACCTAGCTCTTTTTATCTGGGATTGCTTTATCTATTTGGTTCTCTTCCACTTCCATATAAATGTTAGAATTTTTTCTACTTCTATGAAAAATATCTGATGGCATTTTGATGGGGGTGGCATGAATATGTATATTTTTTAGCATTCAACATTGATGACTTTGGGTCTGTCTATCCAAGAGCAAGGGATGTCCATTCACTTTTTTACTGTCCAAATCAATCTCCTTTTTTCAGAGTCATATAGTTTTTATTACAGAGGGTTTCACTTCTTTGGTTATGTTTATTCTTAGATATTTAATTTTTAAGAACCTACTGTGAATAGGATTGTTTTCTTTATTTCTGCCAAGTGGGTTCAATTTTGGTTTACAGGAAAAATATTCATTTTGTGTGCTTAATTTTTGTTCTGACACTTTGTGAAAGTTGTTTGTTACTGCTAGGAGTATTTTGGTACAGTTTTTGGATTCTTTATATTAAAGGTCTTGTCATCTGCAAATAAAGATATTTCAACTTTTTCCTGTCCTAAATGCTTTTCATTCCTGTCTTTTGCCTAATTGCTCTTGCTAAATTGTCAAGCACTATATTAAAGAGGAATAAGAATAAAATAAAACTTTGTCTTGTTTCTGATCTTATTGAGAATGCTTTCAGTTTTCTCCATTTAATATGAAGTGGGAAGTGGAATTATCATAAATTGATTTTATCATTTTAAGGTAAGAACTTTCTGCCCCAATTTTTAACAAGCTGTTTATTATGAATGGATTTTGGGTTTATCAAAGGCTTTTCCTCAAGTATTGAGATGACGTGGAATTTTTACCTTGTGTTTGTTTGATGTATTGCATATATGGTTTCACATATGCTCCATCGTCCTCACATCCCTGGAAGCAAACCAGCGGGGCTGTGATCTTCTCAATGATATGTTCTGTTTTGCTTGCATGTACCTTGTAGAGAAGTTGTACAGCTATGGCCATGAAGGAAATTCTCCTGTAGTTTTCTTTATTGTTAAGCCTTTATCTAGATTTAGTGTCAAGATAATTCTAGTTTCAAGGAATTAGATTAGCAATACCCATTCCAATTCAATGTGATGGAAAAGCTTGGGGAATATTTACATTAATTCTTTCCTGAAGTTCTTATAAAATTCAGTGGTGAACCCACCAGCTCCTGAAACTTCTTGGTAGGCAGTGTTTTTTGACTGTCTCAATTTCATTGCCTGTTATTAGATTATTCATAATTTTTATATTTTCTTATTTCATGTTTCATAGTTCATAGGTCTCTAGGAATCTATTTCTTCACATTCTTCATTTTATTGTAATATAAGTGTTTCAAGTTACGTGCAATCCTGTGCATTTTGGCAGTATCCATCATGACTTAACCTTCTTATTTCTAATTGCCTTAATATAGATCTCTTCTTTCCTTATTAATTTGGTTACGTGTTTGCCTATTATATTTATTCTTTTAAAGAACCAACTCTGATTCATTGACTCTTTGAATTTTATTAATTACCACTCTGAGCATTACAGTTTCCTTCTTTACTAGTTTTGGATTCTGGTAGTCTTTATTTATTTAATGATTTATTTATTTATTTATTTTAAGGAACTTGAGATACACTGTTAGGTTATTTATTTGGAATCACACTGCTTTTCTAATGTGGGCTCCACACAATAAGCTTCCACCTTAGGCCTGCTCTAACTGTGTACCATCAGTCTTGGTGCGTTGTACTACCATTATTGCTCTAGTCTAGGAAATTTTGAATTTCTGTTTTGATTTTTGTGACCCATTGATTACTTGAATACATTGCTTAATCTCTACATGATTGCTTAATTTCTATGATTTGCCATTAATTTCTAGCTGCATTGTGCTATGATTGGATAATATGCATGAGATTATTTTTATTCTTTTGTGTTTGTTTAAGAATGTCTCATGGGTTAAAGTGTGGTCTAACTTGAAGAAAATTCTATATCCTTCTTAGAAAAATGTGTCTCCTGCTGTTGGATGCAACACTATGTAGATATCTATTGAATTCATCTGTTTCAAGGTGCATTTCAACTCAGATCTTTCTATTTTTCTTTGTTGATATTTTTGTCTAGTTAGCCTGTATATTCAGGATAGTAGGACAGTGAGATCTGTCACTATGCCTGAGTTAATGTTTATCTAATCTTTTTTAATTAAAAATAAATTTATTGGTAACTTTTAGATATACATAGTGATCATATTCATCATAGGGAATTTGTACCTCTACATGACATAACTTGGTTTTTTCCATTCCCCTCCGCTTCCTTCAATATCCTTTCCCCTCATTATTTACAAAAGTTTTGTTTTAATTTTTAACTTTTTTCTTATTTTTTCTTTTCCTTCCTTTCCCCACCCCTTACTTCTCCTTTTTATTTGAACGTTTCTTCCTTTTTCACAATATCTATTATATATTTTGGTCCTCATTTACACTGTTGGTATCTTACAGCAGAGAACCAATGAAATATTTACACATTTGTGATTTACTTCAATGAAGAATATGGTCTCAAAGTATATACATGCACATAGAAATATCTCAAGTATATTCTTCTTTATGGTTAACAGTACTTCACTGTATAAAATACAAACACCTTTTCCCATCATTGGTTGATGGGCATTTGAGCTGTTTCCAAGATTTAAAAACGTGCTGCTATAAACATGGGCATGCATATATTGCTAAGGTTTGAGGCTTTTAAGTCTTTTGGAAAGATAAAAAGAATAGGAATAGCTGGGTCAAGCGGAACCTCTGGTTTTAGATTTTTGAGTCATATTCCCCACTGATTTCCACAGTGGCTGCACCAGTCTACACTCCCACCAACAGTGGAAAAGGGTTCCTTTTACCCCACAGCCCGGTCAGCACTGGTTAAGTGATGATTTATTGATAACAGCCATTCTTTCTGGAGTGAGATGGAATGTCGTTATTTTAATTTGCATCTCTCCAATGACAAATGATTTTGAACATTTTCCTATCTTTATTTGCTCTTTCTCTCTTTCTGTTGAATTATTCCCTTTGCCAGTATTTAATGCCTTTTTCACTTCATCTTGGGCTTGAAGTCCACTTTGCCTAAAAATGCTATGGTCACTTCTACTTGTTTTCCAGCTCCTGTTGTATGCGATATTGTTTTGTATCCTTTTCCTAAGGCCGTTTCTTTATGGATAAGGTAAATCTCTTATATAAAACGTACAGTTGTATATGTTCTTTGATCCAATCTGTCAGTATGTGTATTTTTATTTGGGAATAAAGACCATTTATACTGAAATTTAACACCAAAAGTTATTAAATGATCTCTATCATTGTGCTGTTTTTGTGTTGCTAATTCCTTTATTTTTTCCCTTTGCTTAACTGCTCACCCTATATTCATTAATTTAAGTTCTTTGGTTCTGTGGGTTTCATTGAGTCTGTCTTGGATTCCTTGAGTATATTTTGTGATGCTGGTTTTATGGTCATTGATTTTTTTTTTTTTTTAAGAATTGAACTCAGAACATTGTGCTTGCCATGTTTTTTAAAATTTAAATTTATTTTAAATTTGTTCAATTTTTAAATTTCTCTTTAAAAATTTCTCCATCCATTTTGTAGGATACATAAATTTGGGTAAAGTGTTGTTTCCCTTTAAGAGATTCAAAAGCTTCACTCCAAACTGTCCTGATCTTAAGGCTAAAAAGTTTGCTGTTATTCTGATGGATTTACCTTTATAACTTATTGCTTGTTTTTCTCTCACAGTTTTTAAAATTCTGTCCTCTTTGGACTCCTGTGAGTTTAGTGATAAATTGTTGTATAGAAATGCTTTTCTGACTGTGGCTCTTTAGGGTTCTATATGCATCATTTACCAGAAAGTTGAATTCATTCCTTAAACTTTGGGACATTTTTTGCTATGATTTCAGAAAAAAAAAGTTTTATACCCGTTCTTCTGTCTTCTCACTTTTCTTTAACTTCTCTGTAATTCTGTGGTTAGTTTCCTGTTCATCTACAGCTACAAGATATATTTTCCAGTATCTCTTGTTTTTAAGGTATCTGATTTTATTTTCTTCATCAACATTTTCTTACAGTCTAACAGTCACTCCTAATGTTGGTTGTTTGTATTGACCATACTTTTAATTGAAAAATTTAATCCTGGACTTCTGTCATGTATTTTTGTCATTTCTAATTCTTTATTAAAATTGTCATTCATGTCTTGTGCCATCTTAACTCAATCACCACATTTTTGTGTCTTAAATTTACTAATCATTTTGCCTGTTGATTCCATTATCTGGTGAGCTTCATCATTTTCAAGCTCACTGACCATGTTATTAATCCACTTTTATTTTTGCTGCTGTTGGGTTTTTTATCCCTTTATGCATTTTAGTTATTTGTTTTTTTACTCTCCATCAGTACTCATGGGATAATTGTCAGAAAATTAAAATTTTTGAGAGGTCTTCTGTTCCCTTATTTTCTCATGTTTTTATTGTTCTCATGAGCTCAAGATTGAGGACCAGTCAGAGTGGAAAAGTCTCTCACTAGCCTGGAGGTGTGTTTTTATGGAGGTGTGTTTTATGGTCCTAATGATGTGAACCTGGCTTCGCTGATGCCTTGGTATCCATTCACCTCTTCATTCTGCTTATCATTTAGGGTCTGACCAGGTCTCTTGGTCGCGAGGAAGGAACTACTACCATTTGTATCTTTGTCCGCGGAGCCAACCAGCATCCGTGGTGCGCATTGAAGCTTGTCCGGCCGTTTCACCCTTTCTTCAGCGAGCAGCAGAGGCTGAGATGTAACAGGACCGACAGGTGTGCAGGGTGTGCGAAGGGAGATGAAAAGAAAGAGGAAAAGGGAAGGAGCTGGTCACCGGGAGATCGCAGACCCACTCCTTACCGGGGTGGGCGCTGGCGAGGGTTTGAGAGAACTTTCCGCGCCTGTGGGTGGGGTGCGCTGCTGGGCCCTCGCGGGGTCAGGGCCCCTTCTGAGTCTCCAGGTGCAGTTCCTGAGCCCCGGACCCGCCCGGTGGACTCCTGTCCCCGCCTAGATGCACACGCATCCCATCCTGTGTGCGCCCTGGGGGAAGGAGAGAGCCAGCAAGCAAGAATAGACCACGCAGTGTAAGAGCGCAGGATCGAAGGCCCCTCGGCACGCGCAGTCCACACAGAGGGCTCCCCGTCACCCCGGGGAGGCTTCGCCTGGGCCAGGGTCCAGCACGGCTTCCTCCCTGCCCTGTCCCAGCCCGGGCCGGGCTGCCCCTCGCCCCTGGGGCCCGCAGCCCACCGAGCCCATCACTGTGCCTGCCCTGAGCCTCGCCCTCTGTGTGACTGACAGGGGGTGCAGGGTGGGAGCCGGGGGGCCCCCTGGCAGCGCCCTCCGCTCTCCCGGCCAGGGGCTGCTCGGTTCGCTGTGCTGCTGGGAGGCTGTGGCCAGCGGTCTTGGCCTTTGTCTCGCAGGTCACCTGCACTGCGTGGAAGAGGGGAGCAGGCAGCCTCGCGGGGCCAGACCTGCATCGGGGACCCCCAAAGAGCGCCCGCCTCCGCCGGCTTCCCCGAATGGCCCTGCAGCTCCGCCCCGACTGCAGGCCCTACCCAGGCCCTGCCCAGCTCCTCGCCAGCTCCAGCTGCACCGCGGCTTCTTTCTTGTGACTCTGGCGCCCGATCTGTGCTGCCCGCAGCTCTGAACATCTCACCAGAGACCTCTCCAAGGCAGAGGGAGGATGGCAGGGCCTAGCCCCGGGCCTGGCCGCTTCTTTCCCTCAGGCCGCACCCCGAAAGGGGGTGTCCACGCAGGCTGCCTGGCCGCCCTTTGTGAGCAGCCTGGTACTGGGCTCGGCTTGGGCGACTCTCCCACGCCGGCCTCGGGATCCAGCCCTGCGTGCTCTCGGCATCCCTTGCTCCTCTGCCTCCTGTTGGCCGTGAAGGAGCCACGCGATCTCCAGGTGCACGCTGTTTTAAGGGGGCCTGGGTGAAAGTTGGTTTTGTTTGATGTATTCTACATTTTCTTTAATTCTCAGCGATTCGATGCCCACTGGGAAGGCGTCATACAGTGAGATGAAAACTGGGGCTCCAGCAGCTCAGGAGACAGCGCCGTCCTGACGCAGGTGGCTGCACCGCAGTTGGTGTACTGCCAAGGACCCAGAGACAGAGAGCCACACTGTGGCCCGGTAGAGGTAGGAGCCTTGGAGAGGTGGACAATCAGCAGACATCTGAGAGCCACAGAGAGGAAAGAGCCAGAGACAGGGCCGGGGTGTCTTCTCCCCACGCGAGCCTGGCTTTAGGGGATGAAGCCAGTGCCCTGGCGGCCTCAGGGGTGTCACTCTCTGTCCTCACATCCTGAAAGGGGATTTGCTGAATCCACAGTGCTGAGGCTCCTGTGCCAGGAGAGGTCCACAAGAACCCCGGGCTGCTTCCTCACTGCTCTGAGCCCTGGGCTTTCCGCCCCCACCCCCAGCTTCTCCAAGGTCCTCAACACAAGTTCCTGAAGCACCCAGCAGGGGTCAGGGACACGGCTTTGATGACCCCCATTTCCCAGCTGTCTCCTCCCAGTTTGGGGCACGGTGTGCAACATCTGGCCCTGTGCTGCAGACACATGGGGGTGCGTGTCATAGTCTACGAGGCTAGTGACATGGCAACCATACCACGCAGGGCCAGGAACGGCCAGCCAGTGGGTTTGAAGGCTGTGACCCCGAAGAGGAGACGGCAGACAGAAGCCTCTGATCGACAGTGGCAGGAGAAGGGCTGGGTGCCATGCACACTGAAACAGTTTTCCCGGGAGGACACGGAGGAAGTGCGCTTAGGAAGCCATTTGACAGGTTGCTTTAAAGCTCAAGAACCTGCAGCTGCTAGTTAGAAGCAGTGGAGTGGCTGTGTCCCCCACAGGGAGCACACAGCCTGCCAGGACAGAGGGCTTGAGCTAAAACAGATCCCGGGAAGGGGCCAGCCTCAGCGACGCACAGGGTGCAGTCTCTGAAGAGCGAGCCCTGGAGTCGCCTCGGAGAGACTGGTTTCTGAGAAAACTCAGGAATCCAGTGTGGAATCCGGGATCAGGGTGACCAGTAACCAGTGAGGTGGGTCTTAAGCACTTCGCAGCCTCCTGTGAAGCAAGGAAACAGCAGTGATTTGTCACATTTGCCAATTTCTATTTTATAAATATACTCAAGATGACTGACTTCAAACTTTTACACAATGTCAAAGGTCATCAAAATGCCTGAAATGTGAACAATTATCAGGTTTTTGTTTTTTTTTAATTTTGTTTTGTTTTTGTTTTTTGACAGAGACTCACTATGAGGTGCAGGCTGGCATGGAATTTGCAGTCCTTCTGCCTCAGCCTCCCACATGCAGGATTATGAAGGTGGCCCGCCACACCCAATTCAGTCGCGTTTGAGTTGGGAAGGGCCGGGCTCTGCACACCACTCAGCAAGCTCAGCCAAAGTGGGGCTGAGAGCGGCTCCTCAGTGGGGAGTCTGCTCCCTGGGGCTGTGCTCTGCTGGCTCCGGGGTGGCGAACGAAGGTGAGAGGATCTGGAGGGAGGAGCCGAGTACAGGTCCTTTCACATGACGTAAAACGCTGATTATTTTCAGCATTCTAAACCACGGCAAAAAACAAACTGGCCCGATGAAGAGTTACTGATAGATAATCAAACACAGCGCACAGATCTTCCTTCACATGCTAGATCCTGAGTGGCATAACTACATTCTGTTCACTGAATAGAAGAGCAGGTTGTTAATTTCATAGATACATAAAAAGGTAAAAACCATGACAATTGTGTTAAAAAACAAAAAGTGCATCTCCTTCTGAAGTTCAACAGTACTGTATAAGCAGTTTATACTTAGAAGAACTAATTGAAGCCCTGCTGATGGAGTTGCTCTTATCATAATCTTTTTTATAATTTGGAAAAATTCTTCACATATTAGCAAGAATAGAATCTAAAATGAATATATGCTTGCACCACAGGTAACCTACAAACGTTTTAAGGTCCTAAACCCTATTTCCCACGTCTGAGTAGCACTAACCAATAGTTCCCATTACTGTACCCAGTAGGTACGCTATGCACCATGGAGAGGTTTAGCTCTCATTAAATAAACACCCCCACTTAATTCTATGCAATGTCCAACAAAAGTTGTTAGCAGGTTTTCCACTGACCTCATTAAGTATGGGTATTAATTAACTACAATGGCCGGGAGAGGGAGAGAAAGAAAACAATTATCTCAAAGGATAAAATACTTGTCCGTGAAAATAAACATTAAGGACAGGTCTCCATCTTTTCAGAGTGCTCATGTACTGACTGCCGCTGTCTGTGGAAACCAGAAATAATTCCATGTTTTCACTTCCTTGATTTAACATGTGTACACAAAACCCACCCTATGGGCTCCTTCACAGCCCATTGGCTCCACACCACTGGAGTATCCTGACTTAGAAGGGTGCTGGGTACCCCACCAGCTCACTCACCTGGCCCCAGTCTCTGAGGTCACTCACCACCCTGCTGGTCATCACATGCATCCTTTTGTGCATATGACATCATGTTCTGCCTGGAAATAGGAATTAAATTCATTTCACTTTGGATGGTGGTGTCTGCGTGTTGTTTTCCTTTCCCTAAAAATTACACCCTGCCTACTGCACTGTTTGTAAATTTGACTATAACTTTAGTCATGGGTTCCAGAGGCACTAAGAATTCTGTGATTTCTTTCTAGATTCCAAAGCCTGGCCTGTTCTCACTATAGGAAAATATTGAAAATATACTTGCCTGGGGAGCCAGACCTGTGCCACAAGGGGAGCCAGGCCCATGCCACTAGGAAAGTTCCAGCTCGCTGGTGCTGGCCTGGGGAGAGTTTGGGACCATCGCTTCCGGTGCTTGCATGCCCACCCAGACACCTAGGACACTGCACTAGGCTTGAGTGGAACACACCCAGCGACCTTCATTCAACCAGGGGAGCCAGGTCTGCACCACAAGGAGAGTCAGGCCCACACTATGAGAGGACCCAAGGCCATATGAGTCCCAGGAACCAAGAGCGCAGGAGGTGATTTCCAACATGCCCAAGGAAAGCTTTGGAACATCCCTTGAAACACGAAAATATAGGAAAATGACAAAATGAAAGACCAAAATGCAATCTCAAACTTCCAGCACATTCCAAGAAAGCCTAGGAGCCATGTACATAGAAGAAAGTATTAGTCATACACCTGAAATGCCTGAAATAAATAAAGAAGGAAGTAAGGGAAGCTATGAAGGAACTCAAGTCAGAAATAATATCCCAGGTAAAAGAAGAAATGATAAAAGTAGTGGAAGAAATACTGAATGCATCTAAAGAAGGCACAGCTAAAAAATTAGAGGAACAAAGCAAAAAGATAGAATCCCTGAATGAAGAGTATAAGAAACAAAGAATGCATGAAGCAGATTCAAAGAGATATATAGGAAATCAAAAATTCTATTGAAAGTTGCCAAAACTGCCTCAAAGGAAGTGAAGATAGAATTTCAGACCTTGAAGATAAGATTTCAGCTAGTGAACGGGAAAGGAAAGATCTTCTAAAAAATAACAAGAAATCAGGAAATAACAATTCAACAGCTGCAAGATAATGCAAAGAAAAACAACATAAGGTCAATAGGGATAAATGAAAAAGAAGGGGACAACACAAATGATATCAAGAGGCTATTTACAGAAGTAATAGCTGAAAGCTTCCCAAACATGAAAATGGAAACTGACATACAGATTAGTGAAGCATATTGAACTCCAAATAGCCATAATCAAAATAAAACTACACCCAGACATATAATAATCACCATCCCAGAAATCCAACATAAGAACAGAATATTAAAAGTTGTTAGAAAAGATAGATCACCTATAAAGGAAAACCTATCAGATTCATGGCAGACTTTTCAACACAAACAATTAAGTCAAGAAGAGCATGGAGTGAAGTATTTCAGATCCTAAAGGAAAACGACTTCCAATCCAGACTGATGTACCCTGTAAAACTGTCCTTCAAAATGGATGGAGAAATAAGATACTTCCATGACAAAGAACAGCTGAAGAACTTCATGATCCCCAAACCAACCCTACAAAGAATACTCAAAGACATTTTAGATACACATAGGAAAAAAACCACTAAGCAAGACAGACAATTAAACATAATGAAAGGTAAAGATACAACAGCAGAAAGATAACATGTCAACAGTAAACCAATATATAACAGTTATAACCATTAGTATAAATGGCCTCAATTCACCAATTTCAAGAAACAGACTGGCAGAATGGATCAAGAAACAATGTCCAACCATTTGCTGTCTTCAAGAAACCCATCTAACCCAAAAGGAAACTCATAGACTGAAAGTCAAAGGATGGAAAACAATACTCCATGCAACAGGAACTAAAAAAAAAGTAGGGGTAGCTATTCTGTTTGCAGACAATGTGAACTTCAAACCAAGAATGGTCCAAAGAGATAAAGAAGGTCACTACATACTAGTTAGAGGAAAACTGCAAGAGGAAGAGATAACAATCTTAAATATCTACGCACCAAATTCCAGAGCACCCAGCTACACAAAGCAAGGATTAACAGAAATGAAAAATCAAATAGGCAATAACACAATTATAACAGGAGACCTTAACACACCATTGACACAAAGGGACAGATCAACTAGACAGAAAATCAGCAAATAAATAACAGAATTGAATCATACCTGCAAACAAATGGACTTGATAGACATACACAGAGTGTTCTGTCCAACAACATCAGAATATACATTCTTCTCAACAGTACATGGAACATTCTCTAAAATAGATCATATACTAGCCCACAGAACATGTTTAAGTAAATGCAAAAGAATTGAAATTATCCAATGCGTGTTACCGGATCATAACACCATGAAACTAGAAATTAATGATAAAAGAAACTGCAAAAACCCCACAAGCACATGGAAATTGAATAATGCACTCAAGCAATCAGTGGGTCACAGAGGAAATTAAACAAAAATTAAACAATATCTACAAGTAAACAAAAATACAAATACAACTTACTGGAATCTGTGGGATGCAATGAAAGCAGACCTCAGAGTAAAATTTATTGCACTGAGTTCCCACATTAGGAAAACAGAATGAACACAAATAAACAACCTGATACTACACCTCAAACATCTAGAAAAATTTGGTAGCATAGCCACATACAAAGTTAACACTCAAAAATCAGTATTATCTATGTATTCCAATAGCAAACTCATTGGGAGAGGAAGTAGAGAAATAACACCTTTCACAATAGCATCAAAAAGATGAAATAGTTAAAAATTAACGTAACTAAGAAAGAGAAAATCTTCTACAATAAAAATTATAGTTACTCTGAAAAAGAAGATTGAATAAGATATCAGAAAATGGAAAGATACACTCTGTTCTTAGATGAACAGAACCAACATAGTAAACATGACCATTCTTCCAAAACTGTTGTATAGATTTAAAACAATCTCAATCAAAACACTGATAGCATTTTTCACAGAAGTAGAGAAAAGCAACCTTCAAACACACATGAAATCAGAAAAGGCCTAGAATAGCAAAAGCAACTCTGGGCAACATGGGAAAGGCAGGAGGCCTCACAATTCCGGGCTTCAAGTTATACTACAAAGCTACTGTGATAAAAACAGCATGGTATTGGAAGACTCAGACTTGTGGATCAGTGAAATAAAAGGGAAGGTGCAGAAACAACTCCGGGCACACTTAGGTGCAGCTCCCTACCATTAATGGGATCACTGTGTAATGGAATATCCCTAATATCCTAATATCCCATTTCTCCCTGCCATAGATTTTATTTGTGATACGTGTATTTTATCCAGCACTTTGGATATTAAAGGCAGGAAGAAAGATCTAATTCCTGATAGTTCACTTTAGTTAAATTTGAAACTTCCCCCTTTTCTCTTGAAGCATATTTTTTTGGATCTAAAATTCCAGACTTGCAGGCTTTTGTTACCAAATGACCTTTGCATAATTCAAAATAAATAACAAGAACAGAAAGATATAGCCTTAGATCCGAATGTGCACAAAACGATTTATTCAGAAAATTACCTATTAACCAAGCATCCATTAAGTGGATTGCATCCACTAAATAGAAATAGTAGTCTGACTTAGGGCACTTTCCTAACTGTGTTAAGATGTCAAGTCAGAAACGATCCCTTCTAAGATCAGCTAGAAAGTGTACTGGCTGCTTTTTCCATGTTATACAGCAATAATCATTAATTTTAGTCTTCTACATTATTCAATGTTGTTATATATACAAATTAATCATTTTTATCAACTTCTGTATCCTTGAAATACAATACTTGAACCACACTTACAGGAAGCAGTAACAGGGGAGCTGTTGTCACATTAGCTATGTGAAGCTTTGTGAAAAAGCACAGTTTTTGTTGACGATGTAAATTATTCTCTGTTCTGTGGTCACAGCTCTACAGTAGCACAGAATGGGACTTTCTTAGCAAAAGATGACCTGTTTTAAAATTTAACATCAAGGCAAAGCTAGTGCAGGAATAACTCTCACAAGTAAACATACTCCTCAGTAAAAGGCTTAGACTTTGAATGTGTTATCTCTCTGTTTCTTCTTCACTTTGAAAAATTTCCATGGAATAGTTAACTGACTTTGTAGTCTTTATTAAAATATTTTAAACTAGTTTTCTCCACTTGCAAAATAGATTTGCCTTTAGAGGCACTGTTATTCTTGTATGTTTATAATCATAACTTTATGGCTGGAAAACCCGAGAACAGGAAGCAAACCAGAAAAAAACAAACATCATACACTATAATTATTCATTGCTCCACGGCGTACCGTATTTTTTTCAGTACACCTACAGCCACTAGATTTAACATGTGCAATATAAAAGTGTCTGGAGCTTTAAAGCTACAACTCTTTTTCACTGATATAACTTCTTTCAGAGACAGACATTCATAGTTTTTGAACAATAATGGAACTATGTGTGTACATGTGTGTGTCCACATTTTTTAATTTATAAATAAGCACATAGTTGATGTGGCAGGATGAAAGTGGATTCAAATACAAGCTGAATGTGCAAAGCAGTGAGCACTAAAGGCAAAGTTATTTATAGAATTTTTAAAATATCCTTTTACCGGGTTGAGAAAACTAGTGAATACAAAGTTAACTAACTATTAACTATGAGAGGAAATCTTAATGGAATTATACCATGATATATTAAATAACACAAACGGAAGTAGGTAAGTGCAAAGATATCAGTGATTGCATTATGTGCAAGCACTCTAAATACTCTAGTTAAAATCTTTTAAAGGCCCCAAAGAATTTAGAGAAAGCAACACTTCACTCTGTGCTTTTGACAAGACGCATGTTAAGCACATCTCACAGGGCTTGGTAGCAGGCCAGGAAGCAGACATGCTGAGCACAAGGAGGGCGGGGCTGTGTTGCTAACATTCTGCAAAGCAGATTTCAAGACCAGGAGTCTTGGCAGAAAAAAAAACTGCCCTTTTTGCAGTGCTAATGGTTCCTTCATCAGACAGATTTAACCATCCCAAATGTATAATAACTAATGACAGAGTTTAAATATCCATGATGCAGGTATTGGCAGAAATAAAAGAGAAAATGTGAATTTATAGTCTTTGGTGGAAATTCTAATACCCTCATTTTGGTAAGTGAGATTAAGAAGACAAAAAAATACTGATATTGGTGACTTCACACTTTGAAATGACCATGGTAATCTATACACAAAAGCCCTAGCAGTACCAAAAAAACATGCAAAATGGAGTATATTTTTATGTGCACATGATAGAACACTGACATATTTTTCACCTAAAGCAAATATATTAAATATATTCCCTGAAGATGATGAACTTTATTTAAAGAGCAATACCAATAATATGCCACCTGAGAAATTTCCAGCGATTGGAAATTCAGCAAGGTACTGCCAAGCCATCAGTGAATTAAATAAGAAATGCCAAGAAGAAATTTTAAAATCAGACTAACTATGGAAAAATACATTAAAGTATGTGAGATTCAGCTAACATAGTGATCAAAACAAATTTATACTTTGAAATGTGCCTATTAGAAAGAAAACTTTATTAAGATAAAATAATTATATATCCACCCAGAAAAATGACATCCATAAAGAGAAAAATAAATTGAAGAACAGAAAGTGAAGGAATGAAATTTTAAAAGCTAAATAAACAAATAATAATACAGTAGAAAATTGAAAACAGTAAAACATTGCATAAAAGCAATTAGATTTTTACTTAAACAAAATTATTTATCAATTTTATTCCTCAGTATGTACTTAAGTGGAAACATATCCATAGAGGAAAGGAAGGAGCAAGAAGAGAGAGCAGGAAAGAGTAAAGAGAAGGGGAAGAGGAGGGAGGGGGGAGGCAGGAGAAAGGAGGGGGAGGCAGGGAGCAGGGGGGGTTTGCATAAGACCGTCCCAGGCGTGGTGGCACAGGCTCCACATGCATCTTCCCCAAGGGGCTGAAATGCTCCCTGATCACCATACTTGCAAGGCCTAACACAGTGTCAGTGCTTTACACAGAGTCTATACTGTGTTGTTTAGGGAACAATGACAAGAAAGACCAATAATTGCTCAGAACAGATGCAATTTTTTTCACATATTTCAACCCATGGTTGGCTGAATCCTTGGGTGTGTAACTCACTGCGACCCAGGGCTCGCTGCGTATTTCATTTCAGTAGTGTTTATGTTGGAAAACACATTAGATAAAACTCCTTGAACTGCACACTTGAAATCAGCCCATCTTCTTGCAAGTTATACCAACATAAAAGTGACAGAGAATAATTAATACACAGCAGCAAGGATGCAGTGCAGTGCAAATGGCACAGCAACGTTCTCCAGTAGGATATTTTCCAGTGGAGTTGTCTTCGGAAAGATTCCTTATAACCTCAAGGTCTCCACATGTCATTGTTTGCACAATAAATGCTAGCTTTAATTCAGTGATGAAGTAAACCATTGTACGTGCTGTGTTTCCCCTTCAGTTAATGAAAATATCCACTGCTTATTGTGTGAAACCTTAAACCTTATACAACTGCATGTATTTTAAAACACATCACTTAGATGCTTCAAGCATTTTCCATTCAACTCCTTTCCATAGAATTTGGCCTTTTATTCATTTTTTTATTATGTATTTATTTTGCTTTAAACAATTCATTTAACTGAAATGGACTTCCATTTAACTGAAGTGATACATCTTTTTCCCATGTTGAGTTACAGGATCAAGAAAATATAAATATTCATAAATATTTGGCCATTTGGCTATACATCTACACAATCCCTCAGCAGTATCTTTCAGAAAAAAACAAAAACACTGAAGAGTAAAGACCTGACACAGTTAACCAGGCTGGATGAAAATCTGCTCCAAATACATGTTTCTGAGGTAAAGGGAGCATGCCTGTTCAACTAAGAAAACCAGCCTTACAACACAGGATGACTTTTATTTTTAAGAAGGGCCTGGAACACTTGGCTGTCCATTAGATGCAGAATGGCAGAGCTGGACCCCAGCCTATGCCATGAGTTCATGGGACACAGGGTCCACTGGCTCAGGCTCCTTCCCATTGCTTCTCCCACAGACAGGGTGCTTCCCTGTGCAGGGCAGGCTGGCGCTTCAGTTGAACCCAGGGAACTTTCTCTGTAGTGTCCTTCTTTGTCTGATCACATTCCTCGACACATTTCAGGACGCTGTTGCGAGTCTTTGAATGTTTAATATGCTCGTTAATCCTCTTGGCAAATATCTTGCCCTTAACTTGCTTGTTTTCAGCAATGCCAACAGCATGCTGGGTGACATTATAGATTCTTCCTGTTTTGCCATGGTGGCATTTTTTGAGGCATTCCTTTTGCACAGTACCCATCCCTTTGAGGTCTACAGTGTCACCCTTTCTGTAGATTCGCATGTATATGGCCGAAGGAACAGCGCAGGCCTTCTACAAGGCCTGCAGAACCCACACTGGGCTCCCCACCTCTTTCCCTTTGTATTTGTCATTTTGGCAAATTATCGGAAGATGGGGTTCTGGTCCAAAGGAAAGGAGAATCTGGCCTTTTAATAGATTATGTGCTCTAATTCATTTTAGAAGAAAAAAACAAACAAAATATACATCTCAATACTAGTGGTAGAAATGATCATCTCAACCCTATTCAATTTTAAAAACAAAGAAAAAACTACAATGTTGTTCCAATAAATGCCTAAGCTGCTCTGCTCAGGTTTATTCCTGTGCTAAGATTATAAATAAGGAGTCAGAAGCACGCTTCAGAGCAGTATATGCCAAGGCTTAGCTATAGTGCTCTGATAATTAATTCTATGGCCCATGCCGGCTGGATAAAAGGAACTCAGAGGAGATAAAGCTGGCTCGTCTTTCTTTTCCCCTCTGACTTTAGCTGGACACAAACATTAAGTGCCCCACCTGAAGACACAGGTACTGCGCGTGCAGCCTCAGCGATGAGTCAAAGGCCAGTCCTGCTGGGTAGGAAAATGCGAAGGAGCCGGGCGTGGGTCGGAGCCCTCAGCACACACACTGCAGCAGGCCGGACCACGTGCGGTGGCGCCCACTCCAGGGGCCTAGCAGGGAGCAGCCGACATCATCGGGAAAACTTTTTCATGCTGTTTTTTCAGACACTTGGATTAAAGACACTTTGAAAAACGAATGTTTGCAGTTGGGGCTTAGGGTATTCTGATTCGCACTTTGAGCTAATAGGAGAGAACTTTGGAAAAGCTAAACATGCTGTCTAAGTCTTTCTGTACATACATATAGATAAAAGATATTAAGAAAAGCTCAGGTAGGTTGCTGGTTTATTGCCTGTCATAAATATGGACAGTTGAGTAAAAGTCTTCCCTTTTGCTCCATTTGAGGTTTAATTTCCCATTCAGTGATACACTAGAGTCTGTAACAAAGAGCAGGCCAGTAAATATAAAAATCTGCTTCGGGTGAGTGAGAGTAAATCTTCTGAAGCTGATGCAACTTTACACTCCTAACTCCCAAATCTGCAGAATAACGTATACAAGCAATCATTTGGGGTGGGCTGTGGTTATAATTTGAATGTTCTCTCCAAAATTCATGCTGAGATTCAATTGTCAGTGCTAAAGTTAGGATGTCACATGGTAACCAGGTCATAGGGGTCACTGTGCTCCTCTAGGTGGATTAATCCCCCACTGCAGGAGTGGGTTGATGATTACCGGGAGTGCTTCCTGACGAAGCCGGGTCAGCCTGACATCTGTTTTACACATGCCTGCTTGTCCTTCAGCCACGTTATGGCCTAGCACAAAAGCTCTCCAGTTACCCTGCTGAGCTGGTGAACTTTTCCATCTTCAGAACTGCTAGCAAGCAGACTTCTACCTATATCTAACCTGTGGTATGCTGTTAGAGGAACAGAAAATGGACTAAGACCAAAAATTAGTGTGGAGAAGTAAGGTTGTTGCTTTATCAAACACCTGAAAATGTGGGAAGTATATTTGTAACTAGATAATGGGCAGAGGTTCAAGGTCTTTGGAGAAAAGCCAAGGAAACACCCAGTATCACCATGAACCTAATGATTCTATTTGCACAGTCTGGTAAGGAGGTAGAAGGAGAGAGCTGCAGGAAGTCTGACTCTTCCTACAGATCACCAAGGATCAGAAATGGTACCACAGTCATTCTGATGAGGTTCCAGAGGAAAACATGGGACAAAGGACTGGAACTCAGAATAAAGGCCATTCTTGTTCCACACCTGCAAAGAACTCAGTGAACCTAACTCCGTGTGCTGGGAATTCATGGCACTCAGAATTTAACAGTGGAGCATCAGGTTGAAGAACTATCAAGTGTGCAGCTACCTCTCACTACTTGCACAGAAATGAGAGAAGAGCAGGTACAGAGGTGAGAGAGAAGCAGGAGGGCAAGATCTGCAGTGCAGACCTGGCAGGAACTGTGAGGCAGGTCTGGGGCAGCTGGAACGAAGGACTGAACCGCAGGGCAGCAGCATGCAGTCCCAAGGAATCAACCCAAGCCACAGAGGTGCACTCCAGGGGTGCAGACGCAGGGCTGCGGGGAACAGAGTGTGGCCTCCTCACTGTGGGCAGGGCCCGGGGCAGGGCCTGAGCATCTCAGTGACCTGTCTGCTCCTAGTGGGGAGGGGTCTAGGGCCCCCTGTGCTTCCCCGGCTCAGACAGGGGTGAAGGCTGCACACGCTTGACCCCCGGGCCCCCGGGCCACGGCCACTTAAGCCTGCAGGGTGCACTCTCTGAAATTTCCCCGGGCTCTGGTCTTCTGTGGCAGCAGCAGGAAAGAGGCCAGAGCAAAAAGTTTGTGTTCACTTGTGATCCTTATATCGTAAGCCTCCGCGGACACCAAAGACAAGTTTCCCAAGTGTCTCCCTTCTTTCCCTAGAATCAGCTCGATCGCTAACATGTCAGGTATAATTTAGTCTTAAAATCCGATGTAATTATCACATCTTACAAATAAGCAATCATTCAAGTCAGGAAATTTTCCTATCATGCTCTTCTGGAAACAAGTGCAAAAAGGAAACGTTTTCCCCCAAATCACTCCATAAACCTAGTATGAAGAGCACAGTAACCTTCACTAGGCGGCAGAAGTTACTTAAGCTGCTTAGCTCTTAGGGTAACAATGACTTTGAGGCAGAAAACAGCTACAGCTCATTTTTCATAAGAATGAATGGGGTTTAAATGAGGTTTAATTTCAGAATAGTCATAAGGCACCTTCTGTTTAGAAATCGTGACACTTAAGTGTGATTTTTACTGCAGAAAATCTGCAACTACAAATTGCATTTTCTCGAAGTTGCCATGTGAACGAGAATTCTGAGTGACTCTTGCTGTTACCAACTTCCTTCCACTCACAGGACTGTGCTCTGAACATGCTTTGGACTAGGAAATCTCAGTAAGTGCATTTTAAAATCCACTGCAGCTGATTCAACTCTGTAGCTTTGAACTAACTGGCTGTTTTGAAATCCAGTCCCTACTGTAATTGATCCAGAAAAAGAGGGAAAATCATAAGCAAGGAGAGAAGTCCTTCATTTATCCAGTTACTGAAATTTTTTGTGCCAAAAGGACAGATGGTGTGGTCAGTAAACGGTGCTGTGCATCTTTGGAAATCAATCACAATATCCACTCCCTGCCATAAACAGGACAGAGGGACAGAGAGGTGAGTAGGCACAGATCTGCATTGTAACCACTGAGCGCACAGAGAAAGTGCCCGAGAAGTCAGCCAATGACAGAAAAAAAGAAAGAGCCACAAAGAAATGTGACCGGCACCTCGCCCTCCCAATCTAACCACTGAAAAATGCAGGCTTTCCAGCATGAAAATCCACGCCTCTTTCAATTCTTGCTCTTCCTCCTTCACCTAGTTGAGAATAATCTGCACCCGTCATCCTGTGCACGGACACTGGGTCCGCACCGTGTAAGAGTGGAGATTTCCCTGCTGGGATTTCTGCTTGAGTGCTCAGGGTGTCGCCCATCAGAGCATCGGCAGCAGCCCGGTTTTCATCTGAAACACTTTCCTCTCTCAGAAGCTGTGTTTTCAGGACCCGGGGTCATTCGTTCCTAAATATCTTTTTCCCTGCTCTATCTCGATTGTCTACATGACTTGAAATGAAATGAAGCAAGAATAAAAATGTGCCCTTCACCATCGATTTGTGCCTTTCTTTATCCTTTTCCAAAATCTGATTATTTTCACTTCCACAAAGACCTTTAGAAGTAATTCTCCAGCAGCAACCCCAGATATTTCTGGTCTTAGATTATGTGAACTTTCTCAGGTGGGGAAGAAAAATTTATGGTGATAAAAGGGAGAAAAATTAACAATTCCTAGTGAAAAATCCCAACTACGTAGAGGCCTCTGAGCAAATCTATTTCCTGTTAACGGTCTTCCTCAGCTGCATCTTTCTGTTGTCTCTTTTCCTTTTCTCTGACTATTAGAATGATCACTGCCATTCAGTCCATCTCTCTCCCTGTCCCTCTCCCTACTCTTCAGAGTTCTGCTATTGGTTCATTATCCTACTGGAGAGGATCAAGCCTTGCTTTTCAGATGAACTCTCATTTCTCTAGACTTGAGATTTTTCACTGTTTGTATAATAGAAAAAATCTCAATAAAGAAATAAGTGTTAAGTTGTGTCATAACCACTCCTTGTTCTTCAGAAAAAGAACAGTGTGTTTATCCAACCTGACCACACACACACTCACCTTGAAGGTGACTGCCCAGTCGTGGAAGTAGCATTTTCATGAATAAGTCCAGCATTCTTCTCAGTCGGCGGGTGTCTTCTTAGGTGTCATTTTCTTATCTCCCTGGGTCACTTCGCTCTGTCCACAGAAACACTGGATTTCTGAGAGAGGAGTGAATTGATTTTCCCAGGTCTGGACTGCTTGGGACTGAGAAAAAAAATGGCATAGAGTTGTTTGCTGGTCAGACCAGGACTGGACTAACCTTCAGCTGAACTCCATATATTTCTATGTATTTAGTCTGTTTTTCTGCTGTTTTCTTACTATAGGAGTAAAAATTCCTGAAAGATATCTCAGTTTTAAACTATGGAGAAAGAAGGCTATTCTTTATCCAAGTATGGGTAGTTTAAGGAAGAAAAATAATTCACAGGTGCCATGTTTAAGAAGTTTGCACACACACACACAGGCACACACACACACAGGCACACACAGGCACACACACACAGGCACACAGGCACACACACAGGCACACACACACACACACACAGGCACACACACACACAGGCGTGCACACACACCTCACAAAGGTAATGCATAATGCTAAAGGCAGTCGAAATAGGAAGTAGATGATGAAAATAAACAGCAGAGCAGATTCTCCTATACCTTACTTTTGTTCTCTTCAAGTCCAGGGCTGTGACTTCGCTAAAATAATGTATCACCCATAAGACACTGAGTGAGGTCCCCAAGGCTGTGTCCCGTGCTTCAGTGTGTCCTGTTCTCCTGGTGCATCACATGCTGTCTTTACTCCAGGGGCTTATGAAAGGGATGCAGACTGCTCAGAGGACGGCTGCATTTGTCCCTTCTACACCCTCCTGCCATTCCATCTGACTACTACCCACAAACTGTTCTTCTTCGGGTCACGCTACAGAATTTTTATCAGTTCTCTGAATGCGCCTTGCTCCACTTAGCGGTGGTAAGCTGTTTCCACAGCCTCACACACAGGGTTCAGGGATAAGATTCACTTCCCCGCAGAGAATCCACTCACCCAGTCCTCCCCAGCTGATAGCTCCCCTCCTTCCTTCTGGCTGCCCCTCTGCATCCACTCACCCGCATGCAGGAAAAGAGCCAGGGCCGACACACAGCTGCATGCTCTCCTCCGGCTCCACCCCACCTAGGGAATCTGACAGCATCACATGACTTCAATGCCATCTCTTTACAGAAACTCCAATTTGTTTCTCTATCCCAGTTATCTCCCCCAAATCCCGGTTGTGTGTAGTGCTTAGCATTTCATCTCTCTGCTTGAGTTCTAGCAAGAATCCAGACTGAATCTGGACAAACGAGAGGTGACCTGATGGTTGGAAAAGAGCACAGAGGCTTCCTGTAACAGACTGATGTGCAGGAGACGCCTTGTCAGGGACTACGCCTCCAGACAATGCTCCCCAACAACGCTTCTAGGCAGACCAAGGTCGGCAAGTCTGGGTGACAGTGGGAATGAAAGCTCTGAGGCTGCGTGTGGGCTGGAAAAGTCACAGCAAGTCCTTGCCGCTGTGTGTGCTGCTGTGGGGGCCACAGGGTGATCTCGAAGCTTCGGACAGCAAAGCAGTGAGACAGAGGCAGCCCAGCTCTGCTAACCTGAGGAGAGAGGAGCTTAGCATTACCCAACCTGTGATATTTACACCGGGTTACAGGTAAGAACAGTTATTTACTGTGTTCTTCCATGAGATCATTTGTCACCATAGGAGCGGCACTACTTTAATTGTTAGGGGTTGACGAAGGTCCAACAAGCAGATACATTACTTACTTGCTCATCCATCCCCAGGAAAGCAAACTGATCACACAGCAGTTGCTTAGGCTAAAAATTTTGTAGCCTCACGGACTCCTCTCTGACACACATTTTATCTCCAGTTTGCCTACAAATCCTACAGGAAAAACCTTCGAAATAAATCAGTAGCCGGAGTGGAGGGTGTCACACCGCATCCCTGGATCCCTCCATCACTGCCGTAATCTCTGTGCAGCACTGTCATGCTTTCCTATTCATCTCTGCTGCTTCCACACTTAGAACATTCTTTGTGTTTAGGGGTATTTCTCAGAAGCCAGGTAGATGTTGCAAGTCAGTTTCAGGGACAAAGAAAGTTCTTCCATGTGCCTCATACACCACCTCAAGTGACTTCTGTGCTGAAAGTACTTCAGTGGCTTCCTCCTCTAATCAGGACTGAGACCAAAGTCCCTTTTGGCTCCCTACTGACCTGGATCCTGAACATTTTGATATTCCTCCATGACGCTAACCACATTCACCTCCCTTCCTTAGATGTACCAAGTTTAGTCCCACTTTGGAGCTTTTCCACCTGCTTCGCTCTTTTTCTGGGATGTTTTCTCTCTGGTATTACATGAGT
>PVLA01008868.1:61294-83148 GCA_004027455.1 Hydrochoerus hydrochaeris
ACATGCAGATGAGTAGATGTGGCCTCGTTCCTCTAAATGTGATTTACAAAGAGTCAGCTGGGTTTGGGCTGTCGGCAGCAGTTTGCTGAACCTAGTTAGTTAGACTTTGGCTTACATGTGATCTTTGGAACGCATACTTGGAGGCTTGGGAGGCTCCACTTACCATGTTTTTATTTTAGGGAGATACAAACTCAGTACACACTTCATGGAAACCAGAGTCACATTCTGAGTTTTGGTGTCTTCCTGCTTCAGTGTTCTCCAGGCTGGGCAAGGCAGTGGCAACCAAGTGGAGACATCTGACACTCTGTGATTTGCTGTGGCCACATTGTGACAGAAGGTGGCTTAGTGGATTAAATGCATTTTCGGTTTATGATATTTGCAACTTACAATGATTGATCTGTGCATAACTCCATGGCAAGTGCAGGAATTCCTCTGCCATAAGTTGATTGAGAAGCTCAGTTCGGAATCTACTTGGTCGAGCACCTCCTGTGGCTCTAGCAATCCTGGCCTGAGCAGTCTTACACTTTCTGTGCCTTACTCTCAAAAGCAGAGCACAAGCACACCCTCTGTGTAAGGGTATGTTTACAGGTAAATGAAATAGCACGTTTCGCATGCCACAAAGAACGTGCTAATAAAACCCATCTTCCATCCCTGTTTTCTCACTTGTCAGTGCCAACCATGACCATGTACTCAGCCAGCTCCACCCCTTCCTCCCCCAGAACAAAGCCCCACCACAGCTGGACCATCTTCCTGATTCACACCTGAATGGCCCAGTCCTGCCAATGCGCCTCTTCAGGCTCGGCCCTCAGTAAATGCTTTTGAGTGAATAAATGCGTGAAGAGCGGCTTGTACTTTGAAGGCATTGAAGTCAAATCCAAGAGAAATAAGTTCTCATTCCAAATAAATGAGCACTGACACTTTGAGCCAGAGCACTCATCTGACTGCCACCCAGAGAGGGGCTCTGCATAAGCTGCTCAGAGGAAGCAGAACTGGCTCTTGCAGATGGTCTGTGCCTTCTCTCACCTCAAGGTCACGCGCAGATGTGTGCATAAGCACTCCGGGGTTTGGTGGAGGACGTCGCTGTGTACTCTGCGCTTCCTTGGAGACATGGCGAGCACCAGCTTGGCTTCTCTGACTCGGTGCGGTGGTGCTGGTTTCCTGGACACGGAGAAACCTACCCCTCCTCCGCTGGGTCACACTGATTTATGTTTAGCCCATGAGAAGTGCTAAATTGAACTTTATACCTTCTTATTTGTAGCTCATAAGCTCTATTACAAGTAAGTGAACTTTAAAAAATTTATGTGACAATCTCTGCTTTATTAAAATGATTGCTATTTGCAGTGCACTCTCCAGTTGGTATTCTAGAAAGCTCTGTCTGCAGATCCCAGCCCTGCCCAACTTTGGTTCTGCTGACTCCTTCACCTACTCTAAAACTGTAGTAAACCCCTCATCCACACATGCTGGGCTTGTTTCATTTCGTTCGCATTGTTGACCCGGAGCACAGTATGGTAAAAGCCTGACTTACAGGACAGTCCCAGTGAGAACTTCCACAGGTGTGCAGCATAAATCCACAGGTGTGCTGTGGAAGACTCACTTTGGCAGATTATGAAGGAATCCCATTTACCAAGGTTCCCTGTGACAGAACTCATTTGTAAGTCGGAACTTGCTGTACTTAAAATGAAGTCCTCTCAGCATGCCCAGCATTTTTTTTCTAATTCTATATGTATTTTTATGGACTGTTTATCATCTTTTAATGAGGTTTAATAATGTGCTCTTTCCAATAAGTTTTTTTTTCCTACTTCCATAGAAACTAAGGCCCATGGGGCAGGAATTTGTTTGAGTAACTCATATGTGCAAAGGACAAGGCACAGTGTCTCACACTTAGTAGACTCAGCAGATATTTGCCAAATATATTTCCATTAACATATTGCTATTTTGTTCAGTGTTTTATTTCATTTGTTGGTGTGTTTTGCATTAACTTTATGTATATGTACTTTCTCCCCCAAAATTAGACTGCAATTGAAGAATGCCTGTCTCGGTTACTTTTCTTGAGCTGAGACAAAATACCCAACAACCAAAGTTAACGGAGGAAAGATATATTTTAGCTCACTATCTGTATAGGTTTCAGTCCATAGAGCCAGTCCATCTGGCTCTAAGACAGGGCCGCATGGCTGAAGGGCATCGCAGAGGAGAAACAGTCCATGGCACGGCAGGAAGGAGGAGGCAACAGTGCAGCCCGCCTTCATTCTTTTCCTTTATATTACGTCCAGGCTACAGGCCCATTGATTGGTGCCATTCAAACCCAGGGTGGGCACCCACTATCCACACCCAGGACTATGGTAAACCAATCACACGCCCCAGATCCAGCCACTTATGAGCACATGGGGATTTGGGAAATATCTAGATACAAGCCGTAAAAGGATCCAACACACAAATGCCAAGAGCAATATTTCAGAATTGTTGGAATCTTAGAAAACAGTTGCTAAACGGTTAAGTGGATACATGAACGACAGTTTACGGGAGCTACGCCATCCTTCACCACAGCCACGAAGCTGTCGTTATTTATTGTCGTGACTAATACAGTCAGGATGTCCACTGTTATTAGCATGAGTTCCAGTGTTTGTTTGCAGGAGTAATAACCTCTGTATAGAAACTACCGTTTAGCTTCAAAAACTTCAAGCACATTATTAGCATACATGAGCATTTTCAGAGACCTTGAGGCATCAACACTGCTGGTGTTTTTGGAGAAAGAAATTATTAGAAAAGAACATTGTATTTTTCAATTATTTCTGGAAATAGCATCACAGAGTTATTGTTTTCACCTTTATAAGAGGTTCTTTTTAAATTTCCTTCTTTTTAGAAGAAAAAAGTGGTACATTGCCTCATTGTTACAGCGAAAGTGTGTGGTGAAGGGAAGTTGATTTGACATATCAATCTCGTCAACGATGAAGGCGTTCCCCTGGGGACACGCTCAATTCACAATACATCAGCTGACATTTTAGCTATAGAAGTGAGGAAAGCCGGGGGTGTTTGAATCTACCTTCCTATGTTGCTTTAGACTTAAAATAAATAAATTACTTGACACAGATTTTTGCTTATCTGATCCATAAAGATTCTTAAAGGACATCTTTTAATTTTAGGGGGTTTTTCTTAAAATTACAAAGTATCTAGAAAACATTTAATACTATGCTTTTGAACTCTGAGAGAGAAGAGGTCCAATGGTCTAAATATAAATCAATATTACTATTTCATTTTTCTTAACTTTTTCAGTTTTTTGAGACAAGTATATAGCACAGGCTGATCTCAGATCACCATCTCCCTCCTCAGTCTCCCGCACACTGGCATTACGAGCTTCGCCACCTCAGCCAGCCCAGTGCTATGATTTCAGACTCCAGCGAGGTCCAGTAAAATGTGACCAGGTGCAAAGATAGTGGCTGAGACACGAATTGCTAATACATTAAATTTCAAGCAGCAGAGTAATTCTAATATTCAATTCTATGCATGTTCACAGATCAATAATAATTTATTTACAGTCTGTTAGTATTTTTCACTGCAACTGAACTACTGCTGACAGTGGTTTAGATCACCTAGTTTAAAATTTTATAATTACTAAAAAAAGGTAGCCTGCATTTTCAAGCTATTAACATTACTTCTCCATAACACAACATATTTTTCTAGAAAAGCAATGTTTTCATGAGTATAAGATTCACTTAAATAAATGTATTGTAAATGTCTTACCTATGTGAAAATCTAAAATTTAACACTTTGCCACTATGGATTTTATATTCTCTAATTTTAAGCACAATATAAATCTGAGTTTTCCTTAAAGGTCCTATTTTTGGAGAGTCTCTTCTATTTCTTCACTTTTACTCAAGTTTAATGTTAACATTCAGCAATATTTATTACAACTACTTACATATAATACAGCTCATACAATATTTCCTAGTCTTCTGTACAAGAAATAAGCATTAACTATCGCTTTTGATATAATATGTAGAATCTAACACACCTGAAGAGCTAGTAGTTATACTCCTTCTTTTTCACACTCTCCTTCTTTTCTTCATTCGGTTCCTCTATTCCATATCCCAAGAGTCTTGCCTTTTCTTTTCTTCTCTTCTCCTTCTTTCTTTTTTTTACATTTATCAGTTTTATAGTAAACAGAATAACTTGCTCTTTTCTGATACAACATGCTATATCCAATTATGTTCATGAAGGAGCACTTAGCTTTTTTTTACTTATTATTATTTAATACTTTCACTTATTAATATCTTTAACAGTATTTCCACTCAATCTATCACTGTGATAGATATGCAAACAAATGCCCTTTTTCAACATTTATGCACTATATCGAGTACAAATTATGTGCTTAAAAATTACACATTTTAGGAGGACTAAGATTGTTTTTTTCTGCACACAGCAGATAACTGCTAACCATGCGTACATTTCTTGTAAAGATATTTCCAATCTGTCACCTGTCAGTGTCAATACAGATAAATTAACAGCTCATACATTAAGTGTTAAGGAATAGCAAGTAAAAAATTTTATACTGAACTGATTTGGGAAAAGGTAATGTTAGTAAGGACAGATGATATAAAATAACAAGTTGAAACCTGGAAGAAATAACAAGTCAGTGTTCCTGCACTGCCTTACACACACACACACACACACAGACACTCACACAACTTGAGTAATTTGTGATATACAGTGATGCTTCGATTCATGAACTTAATTTCTTCTATAATTCTGGAAAAACTAGCCACATTTTTATCTGTGTGGGAAAGAAGCTGCAGTCATGTTTATCACCTGTTTGTGGACCAAACTATTTTCAAATGAAAATGTTCATGAACCGAGTTACCGCTGATAGAAAACAGTCGCAGTACGTAAGAAACAGCGAGTTCCTCCACTGCAATGGTCATTGAATAGAATGATCCACTCATTTGTTCCAGGTGGAAAATCTAAGCTGCTTGGTGTGTTTGAGTAGCTACAGGACTAAATTGCTACTGCACAGACCATCTCTGTATCCAGATTGATTCTTGAACATGGACCAATCAGTGGGTCTTGATCCTCAGTTCCTCTCAAATTGCCAATTTATCTGAAGAGCCCTTCTCTTTGAACTTTTGGTTACCAATACACAGGTGAGGCTCTTTTGTTATGAAGATTCGCCTTCCTCCAAAACTCCACAAGTGGGTACTTCATCTTCAGTGCACCTGTGTCCTGGCCCTCTCCTCTTCACCCTCAGCACTGAAGAGATTACTCAAGAGCAGCAATGGTCAAGGGGAAGAAGCCACCATGAACGAGACACTTCTTCCTGTTCACCCATAACCTACACTGATTTCCACTGAGATCCTATTCACAGTGGAACCCATTAATCTTCTCTTGTATCTCCCAAGCCCCACGTGTCCCTGGGTCTGGCATGAAGGGTGCACTTGGCAGGTAAAAGCAAGCTGACTTCAGTAGTCCATGGGCAAGGACAGTCTGCCTCGGTGCCCTCCTTGTCTGCACTGTCGTCACCCACTCCAGCATGAGGGCAGTCAGGCTCTGCGGTGCTCTCCACACACCACCACGCTGCAATCCACGCTGTCACAGTCCGAGGGCGCTCTGGAGATCGGGAAGGGAGGGACCCAGGTCTCTCGTTTACATACTCAACATTCACAGCAAGCCTTCCAAGATGTTCCCTGGTGTCAGTCCTCATGGTTTCTCAAACAGACCGGCAGGCCACTATGTAAGTAGCACAATCCAAGCATTTCTTGGGTTCTGGTCTAGAAGGGCTCTCTCCTGTGGACTCAGTCAGTACAGCACAGGCCAGTTGGACTCACTGTGGTGCTCCTGTAAACCTGCACAGGATTCATTTCTCAGCAGTGTGGGGTCTAACTGTCTCATAAATCTACTTAGGGTTTCTATCCTGGGTGGTGTAGACAAAGAGGTGCAGAGGCCAGCAGCCAACAGGGCAAAGACCCAGAGCCCAGCAGAGTTGACTTACAGTGTCCAGCTTAAGCTGCTATCTGACTGGGATGGCCAGCAGCAGTAGTGGCCAGAAGCTGATAAGACATTACCTGGTGTCATCTGGTGACGTCAGGATGGACAGAACTGCACTTTTCCAGTTCACAATTTCCATCTGAAATGAGCAAAAGAACCCTGTGCCGATGGGCAGCAACTGAGCCCCCGGAAGAGCACAGCACCCATGATTGGAGCACCTCTGAACAAAAGTGACCAGGGGAGGATATTGGAGGTCTGATCCCTAGCTCCTGCTTCTGTCACCAGCTTCCACTCCCGGCTCTGGCCCCAGGCTCTCCTCACTACACACGGGTCTCACTACTGTTCTTTCTGTTTACGTTCTTCAAATTCATGTGAAGTGATGGTCAGTGAATCTCTCCATAGGTAAAAATCCAGTGAAATTTAATGATAAATTTTGTTTTTTTCTTCATTCTATTTTCTGTAACACCACCCCATAATGCAAATTGAGAGAAAAATAATTTTTATTAATTACAAGAAAAAAATGTTACCACTATTTATACCTATGTGATTAAGTAATTGGTAATATTTATTTTAAATATGCAATTAATACATATTAGTCAAAAACATCTTTTCATTTTGTTCTAACATTTAATTTTTAGTAAATATTATTAGTGTCTCTTTACTTAATTTCAGTAAACAGTGTTTAGTAAACAATACAATTGTTTATACTTTTAAAACTGAATGATTCAATGGGTTCAAATTACTAGAGAGCTACATACAAATAAAAGTGAAAATTTAACAAATACATTACAACAAATGCAAAGTGTGTCTTTCCAGATTTTGATTTACCTGATTAGGGGCACAGGCTCTGAAGTGCTATGCAGGCATCAGGGAGAAAGCTGGGTCTCAGAAACTGAGCACTCAGGACTCTCAGAAGAGCAGCAGGCAGTCATTTCAGCGCTGGCTTTATGAGTGCTTGGCTTAAATTGGGTATTGATGGGTCTGGTCCCATTGCTAAGCAATTAAAGAGACTGCGGGGATGATGAATAAGGAGCTGTCTATGCAAAAGGAAAGCAACGTCTAACAGGCCTCCCCCACCCGCCTCAGTAGCAGCCCTGGCGAGGAGATCTGATTAAATTGTTGTGCAGCAACCGTCCGGGAGCACTTCGCTGCAGACCTGCTCCATCTGCATTCAGTCTCCGCGGATGTGTGATGAGGCCCCGTTTT
The DNA here is from genome assembly GCA_004027455.1 of Hydrochoerus hydrochaeris. Classification (NCBI taxonomy): domain Eukaryota; kingdom Metazoa; phylum Chordata; class Mammalia; order Rodentia; family Hydrochaeridae; genus Hydrochoerus; species Hydrochoerus hydrochaeris. Next base: position 68,477 of record PVLA01008868.1, read on the forward strand.
CCGGAAACCTGCGCAAATTGCCACGGGAGTTCGAGATATCCCTGAACCACTCTTCATGATAGTCACTTTTTGTTTACACTGGAGCTGGAGAAATGGGTTTAACAGCATTTAGACAGTTCTAATTTTACGTAGTTTTTCCAGGTTTCCTGTCGTGTAATCACTGGTCTAGTAACCAGTTTCAGAGAACAGATGTGAGCCGGGTTCCCTACAGGGCCCCGCAGATGAGCGATGCATAGCAGGCCCTCCTGCCTGGAGATTACGGCTGGGATGCCGCCAGCCACCCAGCACAGCAACCCGTGATGCACAGCCCTCTCCGCGCGTTTGTCCACGAGGACTGGCTTTCCATCACCCTCTTATGTCTCCTGCAGGAGAAGCAACGGCGCTATCCAATCTGTCTTTTCAACTCCCCAAGAACAAATTACACGCCTGCAAATTGAGTTGACCCATATACAGTAGTAGCTCAATTCCAAGCTCAGTTAGTCACAGAAAAAAAAAAAAAAAACCCTATTTCCTTGTATTGTGATCTTGTTGGGGGGAGGGTGTCCCAAAGTAGGGCAACAGGGGTGCACATTTTTTGTATGGCCCTGAAGAACTTTTTCTAGGTGCTGGCATAGGCCTATCTCTCTTTAGTTCACCCAGAGTAATTAGCAATCTGGCTGTTACCTGCTCCCCTGACAATCGCCACATAGCGACATTGACTTTTTTAAGGCAGACATTTCTCTAGGAAGAACTTGGAATCTTTCCAGTTATTAGTTTTGAAAACATTGCCTCTATAACTTTTCACCATTAAATATGATGCCCACCTTGCTTAGTTGTCATTTTTAAGTAAATGAACACAACAGAAGCCTTGCAACACAAAGCAGATTGTCTCCAAGTCACTGCAGTGCGAGCCCTGGTTACATTTCCTGGCTGTAACACAACTTGACGCACAAAGCGGATGGAGACCCTGCCACGTTCTCGCATTGGTTCAGGGAGGGGCTTGCAGTCAGGAAGTAAATCCACTCTTACAAACGGGAAGCACCTTGGGACAAAAGCAAAGAGCGGAGGAGCCTCACTGCGGGATCCTTATGAAGAACAGCAGGGAGCTTGAAGTCTGCACAGCTTGGCTAACACAGGACCGCATGTCACCTGGTAGTGCCATGTCTCCGTGACTTCCATGGTGGTTGCTAGGTAAGCCAAACTTCAAACATTCTCTTAGCTAAATTAATATTCTTGTTTTTGTCTAAAAGCTCAGAATAGTGTTGGAAACACATGGTGACCACTGAGCAACTGTGTTGAGCATAGTGAATGACAGTAAGTAACATTCACTCCACACACAGTAATTGATAGAGTTTGCAAACACAGTTTTCTGCAACACATTGACAAGATGTTCATAGTCTCGTAGAAGAAAAAAACAGCAGAAAATGCACAGAACCAGTATATCAAAATTAATGCATTTTAAAAGCTGTTAAATTAGCATTTATCAAAACAGTGCAGCACGCCAGGAACTTTTCTAAGTATTTCACACACATAACCCAATTTAAATTTCTTGCAGAGTGGGAAGATGTATAGTATTCTCATCTCTATTTTGCACAAGAGGAAAGCAAGGCATAGAGATGTAAAGCAATTCTGCTTACCGTGTTCCCACAACTATTGTGCCGAAGAGTCAAAATGTGAACAGGCAGTTTGAAAGTTTGACCCTTGAACCTGGCAGTAACACAAAATGTGCTCTTGGTTTATGGCATGAGGAATCCAATAAAAAAAGAAGTGAGCAATCTGGAATGCACTGGAGGAGATGACACTTTAGGAGAATTCAAAAAGTGCTCAGCAAAATGTCCAAGCTTCTGCCCATAGAGCGCTCTGTACAATATCCCCATTTTTTCTTCTATGCGCCTGGCCCAGTCTCACCTCATCCTACCCCAGGAGCCGAGGCCACAAGGCCTGCTCACTCCGTCCTACTGTGACTGCTCCCCTGCATTCTGAAAGCCAGACGAGACAGGAAGTGCTTACACTGGCACCTTGCGGGAACGTGTACTCGTTCCTGGTGTGACTTCAAAGTAACCTTGAGTCACGCTTGACGAGGGTGACTCTGCACTATGAGCCTCCACACAGGTCAGTCAGAGTGTGCGTTGGTCTGGGACTCCACATGGCAGGTCATGAGCGGAACAATTTCCAACCTAGGCAGGGGAGAAATGGATTTTCCTGCTCTTGACGTCTAACTGTGGACTTCCTTCAACACTGATGCTTAGAAACTGGAATTCAGGCTTCTTTCCAACTTAATGAATCGCTGTATTTTTAATAACATTCTGATCAGCACTGAGAATATTTCCATAAATACAGACTTTACTAAACTCAACCATAGCAATCCGACTTCCTTTCTGAATGAAAATCTACTTGAGATTAAATGTGTTTCTCCTAGCCTTTTAAATGTTATCGCATGCAGTCTGACATTATGTAGAAGTTGACAGAATCTAAAATACAGAATATGTGTCCCATACATATCTATAATGCTGGAAGTAAGTAACATCACTGCATCAGTTTTCTGATCTCACATTTATGCCAGTAATTATTCAGGAAAGAAAACGCAGTAACAGGAATAAGAGGAGATCTTGAGAAAATTGAAAAATAAGTCATACTAGGTTTGCTTGAAAAGTCAAAAGCATTGTGTTTGTCTTCCTTCATAAATGAAGAATTAAAAGCAAATAGTTTATTGATTGGAACCACTACAATTACAACTATAGATGTATTCATGTAGCCGAACTTTAAGATTTACTGTTCAACAGAGAATGTATATGACATTTCGATAAGACGATTGAGTTTAACCATCTTTTGGTGTTAGATTCAATCCGAGGATATAAAGCCAAGAGAGTTTTATTTCCCTTAAAAGCCAGTGTTGGATTTTTAGAGTATGTCTTCTGAGAAAGAATCTTGTCGAAGTTCAGGACAAATTCTGGGGCCGAGTCACAGAGCCAGGCTGTGACGCATCCCGGGACAGAGGTTCTGGTCCCTCCTCTCCCAACCAGTTGATGGTTTATATCACGATGCTTTCGGACTGGCCTGGCTCTCAGGCAGGCCCGCAGTGGAAGGCTCAGAACACAGCAGGGACCCTGACTTGTGGTTTGGAGCAGCAGGTCTGAGGACTTCCACAGTTACACAGGTTCAAATCTCCCCGGCGCTGGCACAGTGAGCCTCCACTGGCATCAGGAGGCATTTGGCTGCGAGCTGAGGGGGGAGGAAGGGTGAGGTGTGAACGCTCTTCAGGGTCAAGCAGCAAAAATGAGCAAGAGGCAGGCAATGTGTGATATCAGGATTCAGAGGATCACAGAGCCCCCCAGACAGAGCTTGGACTTGCCTGCAACTGAAACAGGAAGATGAGATGGTTTTAGTAAAGAATGGCCCAGAGGGTTTACCCTGTCTACAGTGGTGCCTTTGGCTGCTTGGTAAACAAAGGGCTCTACGGCAGTAATGGCAAAGTGAAGAAGCCACTTAGGGTCACAACAGCAACCAGGCAAAAGGAGGCACTGGGCTGGCTGCAGTGGTGCAGTCTATAATCCCAGCACTCAGAAAGGCTGAGGCAGGAAAATCACAAGCTTGCGCATAGCCTGGGCGACGTAGCAATTTAGAATAAAAAATAAAAAAGGCTGGTTTCCTGGGTTCCACACACACCTGGTAACTTCACAAGAGCTTGTGCTGTTCTGCATGGCTGACGGGGACCCCTGGGGTTAGCTGGGGGTGGGATGTGAAGGAACCTTCACTGCTTTGCTATAGCGACCAGGTTTAGGGTTGTATAATTCATAGAGAAGAATGACTAGGAGGAACAACTATTCTATAAAACACAGCCAGGCTTTGGCTCAAATAAACGCTTATTGAAGAAGGAAATTAAATGTTTTTACAAGGAAAGATTCTCCAGATATCACCACTGACATTTATGCATACATTAAAGAAAGAACACCTGAAATTTACAAATTACTTAAAGGATTTTCTTAAGAATTATGTCACCATAATGTATAACATAATTGTTTTATGACAGCTCAAGCAATTATCTCTGAAAAATGAAAGGATTGTGAGTAACTTCTAGAAAGATTACTTGGTGTCAGAGACTCACGTTTTGTAGAAAATGGTCTGAGCCACACGTATCACCGAGTGAGAAAGAAAGTTTTGTGTGCAAGAGTGATGGATGAGTCCCAGATTCTTTCCTGAGACTTGATTATTTAGATCTTTGAGATTTTCTGCATTGTCAGCTGAGAAGAAAAGTCTGTTTCTTGAAAATAGTTCTCTGATGACAACTAATGGTCAAGTTCAACTTGGCTAAACCCCTTTTTCCAGAGTGTCCTTTCTGGGGAATTGATGATGCTCCATGTGCCTTCCTAGTCCACAAAGCACATAACAGCTTGTGAAGTGATGAGCTGAAATGGACAGGAAGGCCATATCTTAAGTAAATTTCTTTTCATTTAAGTTATCTGCTTTCCAAAGGCCGTGACATTTTGCATTACATTTTCACTGACTGGGCTGCCCTGTTTCTGAGGATATTGAAAAGAGTATTACCAATGGAACCCTAGAAGCCAAACAGCTTGACTTTAAAGGTACCGATGACCTCTGAACCTGCTTACCTTCTATTTGCCCTAAATGTTGCATAAATAATAAATAAAACTCTGTCACCAGAGGTCTGCACAGGTGCTGTGTAAGCCAAAGAATGTACCAGCACAGCAGAGCTCGAGACTGAGGCTAATAAATCACCAAGCATTCCAGGATGTAAACCTGCAGCAGCGGCACAGCTGGCTGATGGCCATGACAACCACACAGAATTAAATCAGAAAAAAGAAAGAAAAACAATTGTGCTTTTTTGTTTTATTCTTTTTAAATCTAATAGAAACCGAAATACCAAGTGTTTGCCATTCTTTCAGCAAAACAGACTTTTCAAAAGATGGATGTAGCTACCTGTGTTGTTCATAAAACATATATCATGTCAGCAAACACTAGATTTCTCTCATGGCTAGAAGTTACATGATTTAAAATGTATTGTCTAAATTCAGTAGTTAAAATATGTAAATCATCTTCTGCCAAAACATAGAAAACAGAGGTTGTTTCACTGAAGCATTCATTTAGCAAGTCCACAATACCTCATTAACTAAAAGAGCCACAGAAACTGCAGTATTTTGCAGACTACCACATCAATCTCGTTAGGGAGGACGCAGAAGAACTGCAAACCAGCTTAGAGCATTTCTAGCAGATAATCAGGTAAGGGCCTGGGATATAACACTAAAAAGCAATGCATTTTTGCAGAAGGTGTGATTGATAAATATGATGCAAATGTGTACACTTTTAAAATTGGTTACAGCAAAAGAAACATAGCCACGAATCCCCCTAAAATACCCGCGTCAAACACCCCGTACTGTCACTCTTGCCACTTTCCAAGGCGCTTCCAGGAGTCCCTTTCCCTGAGTGTCTTCAGGTGCTCTGTCAGGGACCTCTGCTCCCTGGATCCGAGCAAGGTTTTCTGTCATGGTCAGTCTGACCTGAGGGTAGAGCAGACGTCAGGGTGCCAGGTCCAGGGAAGAGGTGGGCGAGGACAGACAGCGGGTGTCTGTGACCCGCGTTCCCATGGGCAGCACCAGAGCCAGGCTTCACTGTGAAGACACTCCGGAAAGAGGTTCCAGAGCTGGGTTCTCCATGCAAGAGGGGTGTTCTGAGGAGGGTTACAGGGAGAGCCTTTTATTTGAAAGTTGTAAACACTCCCAGCACATTTTGATCACATTTCTCTAACTGAAAGCTGTTTGGCTGCTTCTCCCCACTCCATGGCTTTCATTCCATCGAAAACAGGGAAATTATAACTTATCAAGATTCTAATGTAGAATAAAATTTTTGGAAAAAATTAATATAGGTGAACCGAAAATATACAACATAAACCCTACATAAATGTCTTCATAAAATATAAGTGAATAAATACATGTCATTTAAAAAATTTTATTGAGAGAATTTTTTAAGATAAAAATAATGTTGAAGAGGAGTACTTCATGTTAGCATTACTGAGAGTGTGGGCTCAATGTCATATATATATATATATATATATATATATATATATATATATATATATTTGCTATTATATCAATATTTATATTAATTAATTTATATTAATATATCAATATTTATATTAACCATTATTATGGTTTATATAAAAAATGTCCACCAAAGGCCTTGTATGCTCACAGGCTGGGCTTTTGGAAAAGGATTAGACCATGGGGACCCTATGGCTGATTGGCTCTAAGGCGGTGGGGTCTGGAGGGAAGAGGCAGGTCACAGGGGTTGTGACCCGGAAGGGTTTCTCTCTTTCCCTGGCTCCTCTCTTCTTTCTCTGCTTCCCGACTGCCATGACATGAGCAGACAGATCCTTCCCCTGCTCCTTTCCAGGCCTTGAAAGCAGCTGATCACGGGCAGTAACCTGAGCCAAAGTAAAGCTCTCCTCCTGTGAATTGTGTGCCAGGTATTTTGTACCTGTGACAAGGAAGTGACAAAGATGATTCTTCTGACATCTTTTTAAATTATTTATTGTGCTTTAAAGCTGTTGTTTTATCTGGAAACAGTGTAGGATTAAGATGTAGTCTCTGGAACCAGAATTCTAGTCATGACTGTGTGATCACTAGCAAATTCCTTAATCTCCTCAGTTTTGTCACCTAGAAAATGAATTTTAATAACAGTATTATTGGAAGAACTTCATTAACAAGTACAACTGAAATTCTTAAAACAGGAGCTAATGCTCCGCAGTGATGGAGTAACAGCCAGCCTCTTTGTGGTCAATCAAGGATTTTCACATTTTGTGTGCCGCAGACTCTTCTCAAGTCCAGTGAAATATTCTTCACAGTAACTTTTTTTATTTTTAATGGAAGCACAGCAATCATACAGATTTATGAGGTATAGCACATTTAATACATGCTTATTATATGCAAAGATTAAATCAGAGAAGTAACATTTCTCCTGCTTAAACATTTATCACTTCTTTGGATTGTGAAGCTTTAGATTCTTCGCTTAAGTTGTGTATAAAATACAAATGGTTCCTTGCAAACTGTAATCCACCCATAAAGCTTATTCCTCCTGCATGGCTGTTTGGCCATCATGTCTCCTTCTACTCCTCCTCCCTATCCCACCCCGGGGGACCACAGTCCTCTCAGCCACTTTTCTGAGTTCAGCTTTAATTTTCCACAGACAAGAAAAGGTGTGGCGTTTGTCTGTCCACACCGGACTTATCGCACTTCACAGGATGCCCTGCAGGCTCTAGCAGTGCTGCTGCCAGAGACCAGCGTTTCTGGTTTCCTGCGGCTGTGGGCACTGCTGTTTGGGATCTGGTGACACACAGGAAGCTGAGCTGACATCGCAGCGCTGTGATTCCTCTTCCCCTGACGCTGAGGACCTAGAGCCTTTCCCCACACTCGCTGGCCATTTGCTCAGAAGGCCAGTCAGGTTACTGCCCCGTCAGATTGCTCGTTTCTTTGTTCACGCTTGAACTTTTTAGTTCCCTGAATACCCTGAATTTACAGATTAATATTGTTTTTATTTGAAATATTTTTATATAAAATAAACATGATGACAACGGGAACCAACTGCTGGGTCCTCCCACTACAAATTCCTGGGTCCATGGAGAGAGGCCAGTCTCTGAACTCTTTTATGTGCTATTATTTTTCAACCCTGCAATTGGTTTACATCCTTCATAAAATTCACTTTTTATTTACACATCATTAGCTAATTAACTGTGCTAAGTGTGCAATTTTACTGTTCACTTAAAAGTACATATGAAGTTTTAGACTTTTATACTAATCCCATTCTGAAAATGTAGGCTACAACACCCATTATACATTTTTTTCAATTATTTTCCAAAACTATAAATATATGTGATAAATCTGTATTATACTAAATTTTCCAAAAAATCCCATTTCTAAATCAAATAGCATTGACATCTCTAAAAAAATTAAATTCCTTCAGTATTTTAAAATAATTAGATAAGCTATGGATTAATGATGCCAAAACGGAAATGTTAAACAGGCACTAATATATATCAAGAAGGAAATATACCCCACAGATATTACATAGTGACAAGAATTGCTCATGAAAGTATATTTCTTATAAAAGTACTATGAAAATTGGATAAAAATGTCCTACATTCCTGTAACTATATATAGCAAAAGACACTTAGGAAGAAGCCAATAAATTTTAAAAGAAAATGAAATAAATCTTACAGAAGTTTCAGTATGAGCCACTGAAATCCTAGTAAATAGTATCTTCAGTGAATGCCAGCATAAAATAGATGCAAACTCATTCCACATTTTCATTTAGCTCTTGTATAAAAATATGGTTGAAAAGTTCCAGCAGACTCAGTATAATGTCATCAATTATGAAACCCATAACAAATATGGCAGTACATTCTTATTTTATAAATAAATGTATTGAGAAACACATGAGAAATACCTGAACTAATACTGTGAGAATCTTTAACACACACATAAATATGATTTTAGAATTTTTTGCTTATTGATCATAGAAAACAACAAGCCTAAAAAGAATGTTATTTAGTAGTTTTAGAACTTTCTTCACACCTCCAGAAACTCTCATATTGTTTTCAAAACAATAAAAATATCCTCTGACAATAGCATTTTGTTAGAATAATCTTAAATGTACGTTGTGAAGGCAAGTTAGAGCGAAAATAGAATAAACATCAGTTAAACAGAATAGATGTAAATCGATACTAATGTTTGCTTAAGAAAATCCTAAAGTTAAACAAGTTTTATTCTGTTGTTTGTCATCTGTGTTCGAATTTCAAAACAAATCATTTATTTTAAATGCGTAACTTTTTTTCAGTGTGTTTTTCAGTAAAAGATAGAGTTCAGCTTCTTTAGATCACATTTAAACTCCTCCACATAGAAGGGCATGCCTAAAACCCCAGAGTTCTGGGATGCTGAGGCAGGAGGATCCTAAATTCTAGCCAGCCTTGGAAACTAAGGAGCATAGCAGGATCCTGCCTCAAAATAAAAAATTTGAACCAGGCTGGGGATGGATGAAGTGTAGTGCAAAGGCCTTGGGTTGAATTCCTACCCCTGAAAAAACAAGCCAAAGAAACCATTTCTACTTACTAAATTGTAATTTCAATTAACTTTTTATTATATATAATTGACAAAATCATATATATTTAAGATACACTAAAGTGTCTACTAAATGTCTCCTATGTTTAATTAAAACAATAAAAATAAAATTTACACTTAAATTGGTAAGCTACAGTTAATTTTAACTGCAGCTAATCCTCTTCAAGTTCCATTTGGAACAGTTGCACAAAAAATGCCAAAGCTTATAATTTCCGTAACAGATCCAACTGGAGAGCGGGAGGTGAGAGAAGAGGAATTGAAAAGAATTAAGTTGCGTTATGTGCGTGCACCAACCCTCATGTAGAGTGTAACCATCATGCATTGAAAACATGTACTAACAAAACATTTTACAAATTGGAATTACAGCAAACTCACTGACTTGCACGATGTTGGGTAAGATGGTTTGGAAGTCAAGCACACAGTTGGCCAAGATGTCTACTTCCAGAGGCACGGCTGTGACTCCAGTTGCAAGGGCCACAATGAGTCTGAAACACATGTGCACCAACACTGACACAGAAACAACAGGCTCAGAGTCACTGCAGAGACAGGAAGTTACTGTCACAGAGGGGGTCAGAAGTCAAAGCCCAGCCATCTGGGTCAAGATCAACTGTAACAAGTAGGGATGGGCAGCACTTTCCAGTGTCCCCAGTAAGCCATTGGCTCCTAGGGAAGCCTTGGCCTTGCCCGGCCCTCTATCCATGTCGGGCAGCTAAGGGGTTGGAGCACAAGTGCTTTTCTCCTGTGTCTGCCCGCCAGCCTCCTGCTGCTCTCTCCACAGCCCTCTGGGAAGCCACCGCCAGCAGCTCACCCAATCCTACCAGCTGGCTCTGCCCAGGCTCCTGCAGCTCCCATAGTGGCCAGGTCATCCACCCCAAGTGGCCTGCCCAGCTGAAACCCCTGGAAGGAATGAGCAGCCTGCTCACCACTCCTGGCTGAGGGCACTGAGGCTCACTGAACACTCATAGTCTGACACCAGTCCAGCTAGGGCTTCAGAGACTGCAGCACCACCAGCACCGGCCCAGTCCCAAGAGCAACTGCTCACCACCTCCTGCCCATGAGCTGCACAGCACACCCACTGGCGCCACAGGAAACTCGACACTCCCAGCCAGGGGACCAGGAAGCTCCCTGCTGCAGCCACCCCAAACTCCCAGGCCAGCCTGCACTGCTGGAGAGGCTGGAGGAGCTGCTCTCCTGTGTCCTGATGGAAATGAAGCCAAAGCAGCCTTCAAGTCAACCAAGAGAACACACTTTCTAGAGAAGCCCTTTGACTCTTCATGCTTCCCTATTCAATTCCCAGACACCCTGCATCCACCGGATGTGCGCGCATTGACAAGACTTATGAAACAGTATAGTAACAATGCCTCCAAAAGAATCTTGTGACTTGAGCAACAGATCACAAAGGAAAAGAAATGCATGGAATACCCAAAGAAGAATTCAGCATAATGACTCCAAGGATTCATTCTACAGGCTGTCCATATGAGAATATGGTTTAATGACATTGGGAAAACAAGTGCATGTTAAAAGTGGTCATTCACAAGCTCCCACCATCACATTCACCAGCATGCCTACATCTCTACCCCTGTGCATTAGTTACTTTCTCATTGCTGATGCAACATCCCCTGCTTAAAGTGAGATTTATTTTAGCTTATAGATTCAGAAGGTTCAGTCCATGGTCAGCTGGCTCCAAGGTAGAAATGAAAGGCAGAAGGGCATGGAAGAGGAAAGCTGTGGACCTAAGGCACTGGAAGGGGGGGTGCAGAGAAAAGAGAGGGATGGAGAGACAGAGAGAAGGGGAGAGTGAGGGGAAGGCATGAGGAGGGGAGGGAGAAGAAGAACAGAGGACGGAGAGAGGGAGGAGGCAAGAACACACCCATGCAGGTCATGCCGCAAGTGGTCATGTCCCTCTTCTTATTCACTCATCAATGGATTAACCTACCGACAAGCATAGCACCCCCATGACCCAACATGATCCAGTCACCTCACAGAGGCCCCACTTCTGAACACCTGAGCCTTCTGAGGACACTTTAGGTCTAAACCACAGATTGTCTTACTCAAAGGTCAGCTTGCCTTGCACTTGTACACTGAATCCCACAGGTCCACGCCTGCATCATCAGTGTGTTTGTATTCCATGTAAGTATCTTTATTTTTCCTGCAGTGCTAAAACAGAGCTACAGTCCCTGGGCAAATGTAAGCCTCTTACAGAAAGTTAACTGACCTTTGGAAAAATATATCTTCATCTCCTGTGTTTCCATTTGCCTTTTCATTAAAACTCCTGCGGGCAGATGATATGTAGATAGATGGTTGATCAATAGATTGGCAGGTAGATATAAACATTTATAAATATGCAAATGTGTATGTTCATATCTATACATTCTGACCTCCTCTTTTTCTTGAACTTATAGACCCTAATTGTTTATTTCTCTCCAGATGCCACTAAATCTACTCCTATAAGGCTCCTAACAATGGACCGCTCTGTTGCTAATTCTACTGATCAAACTTCAGTTCTTATCTCCCCACACCTACACTTGACTTAGCTGATGCTTTGTAGAATCCTTAAATACTCTTCAGTCTATGCAGGGAGCCACTGAAGGTGAAAACTGAGCACCACTGTGGGAGCCAGCCAGCGGGTCAGAGAACAAAGACTGCCTGAAACCAGTCACAGAAGAAGAAACTCCAACCCCAGAACCTCAGGCCCTGTGTTGGCACACATGCTTATTACTAGGCAACAAGGTGTCATGTGACATTAAGTGGCTAAATGTAGAAATAAACGCCCCTAAGTGAGAAGGCCGTTCCCTTGCTCCCATCCGGGCAGCGAGGGCTCCACCTGAGAGCTTTCTGCTCTTCTGTACTATTCTCATCCCCCCATAGTCCTTCACCCTGGAAACCTGAACAGTGACACTGGTCACAGCAAGTTTACCCCGTCACACCCCCTTCCCGGCTGTGTCTGCAGCTCCCCATCCTTTCCAAGAGTCGGCCGCCCTCATCACCCAGGTCTCCCCGGACTGCAGGGTACCCTCCTCCCCATGTGCTTGACTCCCGCCACGGCCACACCCACCGCACACCCACCGCCGCCTTCGTCTTGATGGGTCCCAGACCTGTTTTACTAGTCAATGGGTGACCCAAACCCAGCATGACTGAAATCAAAATCCCATGTTTCATCTTTTCACTAATTATCTCTCCTGTAGCCTTCCACTAAACAATGAAAGGCAAGTGACTCTTTCCAATAGTTTGTGTGCAAAGGTTTGGGCTTGTCCTTGACTCTCCTTTACCTGTTGTATCAGAAAACATTAGTAATTTTATCTCAAATATATACTGAATCTGACCACCTCTTTTTACTTTTCCAGTGATGCTTCTAAGCCATTGCCATTTTTCAACTGACTTGCGGAATGACTCTCTACTTAACCTCTGTCCAACTGCACAAACTAAACCCAAAACTGACCCTGAGAAAATACACCAAGGCACTCTCCTGCTCCATCCCGCATTTTCCTATGGTTCAGGTGCCATGTGCCAGTGCCCGTCCCCACCTCAAATGCCTCCTTTAGCTGTGGCTTTCATTTCTTAATACTCAACTTTAACAACTCCAGTGTCAGCTTCACTCTTTTCCCTCTGTTTGAGGGTGCTGCTATACATGGTGTATCTGCTCTCCTATTACTAGGTAATTAGCACAGACGAAAGTAGATTCTTTCTTATAGGCATTCAAACTTAAAGAACAGCCACTTTGGAGAGCTTTTCTAAAAATAAACAATGAAGGTAAAATACAATAAGTTTTGCACAAACAAAGCCCATTTTGAAGCAAACAGTGTAGAGGCTCAGCAGTAAGCAAAGTCACTAACTTCTACAGATCTTAGAAAATAGATTGAATGCCACTTCAAGCTTTAGTGTGCCTTCAACAGAGAAGCAGAGCAGGGAGGCAACTCAAACACCAACAGTCATCACCAACACTGCTCACCAATCTGTGGCCTATAGGGGAATGATGAAATTATGCTGATTTGTACTGATAAGACTGGAAAATCCTGATTGACTAAGATTTATATCATCCATTACTATTAAGTGATCAAACACAAACCTTCTAGTATGTACACAAAATTAGATAAAAGTTTACATTTTCTTCATTCAAAATGCTTGTTATCTATTACTATTATAATAATATTCTCAAAATGAGTAAACTCAGTAAGTAAAATATAAGAAACTAAAACCTTGCGACACATATTCTATGTAGTTTTATTTGTAATATGTAGAAAACATTTTTGTCCCTTACCTTACATTGACCTTTTGTATTCATATTCAGGACTAAAATAGAAAACTGATTACAGCAAACCTTTTTAAATGTCAAGGGAGAAGACAGCCGTGCCTCAGAGCACAGAAAACAAATGAAATAGCTGTAATCCGTTCCAAGGTGTGAGAGAGGACGGGGGCTGCAGGAGCCCTGAGGAGAGAGAGACGGGTCCTGTCGAGGCGCGAGAGGCAGCTGGAGAAGATGTCATCTGAGCCATGCCTTGAAGGATAAGTGAATTCCGCTGGGTTGAAAAGGAGGAAATACAATTTCAGGCAGAGAGAACAACAGGCGCAAAGGCCCGGAGGAGGACGCGCCCAGAACTCTCCGGGTCGGGAGGCAGCGTTTCTGCGAGTGGGGCCAGGGCCAAGCCAGGGCGGGGCCTCGGGAAGGTGCCGAAGGGTCACTGTCCTCACTCAGGGGCCGGTGCTTTCCAGGCGAGCAAGGGCAAGGACCTTAGCTTTTCCGTAAAAATAAATTTAAACGATTCTTCCCGTAGGTTTTCCACTCCGCCGAGGGTGAATGTCTGAATACAACCACTAAGATCTTTAGCTGAGGACGGAAAGGACCCGGGCCAGGGCAGGAAGGGGAGCCACTCACCACTCAGGTCAGCGGCTTCTCTGAAACAGAGGGACAAGATGGGAGGACATGACCGGGGAGCCTGAGGGCACAGTGCGCTGTCTGGCGTTTCCAGCAGGATCGACAAACGGAGGGCAGAGGCATTCACAGAGCAGCAGTTGCAGTAAAGATGTATGTGATGCTTGCTTTTCCAAAGTTGAGCTGTATTTGTGTACAAAACATTGCAAACACAAATGCCTCATGGTCAGTTGTAGTGAAGGTTAGGAGAAGTTGGGCAGTAACAGAAACATCATGTGGCCTTATCGAGCCAGCGTCTGCAGGCGCAGGGATCTGCAGCTCGACTCCACCACCGTAACCAGAGACTATTCTCCTTATTTGACAGGAAAGCAATAAGAGGAGCCGATAATAATTAAAGGAAAGAACAGAAATTAATTTCCTCGAACCGGGAATGCATTTAATAACCAGTACACATTATTATTCTTCTCAGGAAAGGTGATGTGAGTCAGGGAAGCAGTTCGCATGGGCCAAGATCATGTAGAGAAGTAAACAAAACAAGGAGGAGATGAAGGCACAGAGAACAGGGAGGCAGGCGGTGCTTCCGGGAAACAGGAGCAAACAAGCTGTGAAACGGCAGGACCGACCCGCAGGCCGCGGAGACGGGGCAGAGCGCGGGCAGAGGAGAGGCGGGGCGAGGGGCGCGGGCAGAGGAGAGG
>PVLA01008869.1:0-5000 GCA_004027455.1 Hydrochoerus hydrochaeris
CAATCAAAATACCATTGACATACCTCACAGATCTAGAGAAAACACTCCTAAAATTCATTTGGAAACAGAAGAAACCTAGAATAGCAAAGGCAATTCTAGGCAACAAAAGCAAGGCAGGAGGCATCTCAATTCCTGACTTGAAACAGTACTATAAAGCCACAGTGATAAAATCAGCTTGGTACTGGCAAAGAAATAGACTGAGGATCAATGGAACAGATTAGAAGATGCAAGCACAACTACAAAGATACTCAGCCACCTGATATTTGACAAAGGATTATAGGCATGTGACCCCATGCTCAGCCATTATCACTTATATTTAATACAATATTGGGTTTTTCAGCAGAATAATACAATAAACAAAAAGAAGAGTAGGGTCAAAATATTGGAAAAGAGGACATAAGTGTCATTGTTTGAAAATAATAAATGAAACAAATAAACTGATAAATTATTAGCAATATTATAGCTGAAATGATGACCAAAGTCTGTTGTATTTCTATATATGATCAACAAATAATGAGAAAGTATAATTAAATTTAAAAATGGTCTCCACTTATCTATGAATGTCTCAAGTTTATCTTTGCTTATAGTAGAGTAGTACTCTATTGTATACAAACATCACATTTCGTCTGTTGACATAGGTTATTTCCAAGATTTAGCAATTTTAAATTATGTTGCTATAAACACTGATGTGCATGTATCCTTGTAATATGATACTTTAACTGTTTCAGGAAGATACCTAAAGGGGAACAGCTGGGTCAAATGAAATTTCTATTTTTAGTTTTTTTGAGGAATATCCATACTGATTTCCATTGTGGTTGTACTAGTTTGCATTTCCACCAACAATATAGAAGAGTTCTTTTCCCCCATGTCCTCATCAGCATTTGTTATTATTTGATTTTTTGAGGACAGCCATTCTTTCTGGAGTAAGATGGTATCTGAGTGTTTCTTTAATTTGCATTTTTCTCTTTCTCTAAGGACCAGTAATATTGAGATCATAATGTAAAGTAAGTCAGGACACACAAGCTTGAATATTGCATGATATATATATATATATATATATATATATATATATGGTGTATACATATGGTATATGTATCATATATGGTGTATATATATGGTATATATAATAGATAAATAGAAAGTAGGGAGATCTTTTTCAAATGGAAGGAGGCAGGAGAGAGGGAAAGGGGATAGAAAAAAAGAATTGAGGGAGAAAAATGATGAAAAATCTTTTGCAAATGGGAAGGGGATCAAGAGCTGGAAGGAACAGGGAGGTAGAGGAGGGGTTTGGGATAATATATAAATAAATAAAAATTTAAAAACCGATGTGTGTTAGAGAATATCTACTACAACATTTTCAAGATTTCTGTAGGAAATTATAAAGATATAAATTCTCCCCAAATTGATCTGTAAATTTGATGTCATTCCAATAAATATCCTAGCAGTTCTCATGGAAAGATGCTTTAAAAACGTGTATGGAAGAGTAAAGGACCAAGGTCAGCCAGGGCATTTCTGGAGCAGAAAGAAGGGGAAGGGTGGATGGAGCTCAGGAAGTTGTAGCAGGAGAAAACCAAAGGTTCACAAGGAGTTCATTCCTAACTTCCCTAAGGAACTTCCTCTCTTAGCTGAGAACTTAGCAGACTTCTGGCTCAGAAATCAAGATAGTTCTTTTTGTAGTGTGGAAGCATTCAATACTAATTTCATTTTTATTTATTTATTTTTTTTGGATTCTGGAACCCAAATTCAAGACCTCATGTCTGCCAGGCAGGCACTATGCCACTGAGCTAGATCACCAGCCCCACTAATTTCTTTTTTGAATGAAAGTTGAGGGAGGAAAAGAAGAGGACAGGAGAACGAGCATCCTGCTTGCAGTTCAGAGCTCATACTCAAATCTAAAAGGAGTTGAGACCTCCTGCCTGTGGTTATCATCTGCTGTTTGAAGTTAAGGTTTGCTGGCTGCCTCTGTCAAAAACTTTGTGTAAGTGTGGAAAAAAGATAAAGGCAAAGCTTTCAATATTTAAAAAAAAGAACCAACTCAGAACATCATAGAAAAAGAAAATAACCAAGTATCCCAATGAGAAAACTATTTTTGCTTCCTGTTTCTTTATGGTTTTAATTTCTATGGCTTTTGCATTGTTATCACTTTAAATATTACATAACATTCACTGTTATAAAGAATGTTCTAAAAGCATTTCCTACAGTCATGTTCTCTATCATTTCAGAAGCAAGGGATACAGACTGAGAAGGATACAAGGATACTTACTGTCTTTTCTCTGTTTTAGATGTTCAGTAAGCAGATCTATCTAATTCTCAATCTTTCTAATACTCTCTCCCTACTGAATACTTAATGCAAAAGTACAATTCTGGTTTCTAGAATGAATCCCATTAACAAGGGTTATTTAAACATCTCCTGCCCAATACTCATTTGATAAAACAAACATTAATTGGCATCAACCACGTGACAAGGAAGAATACTAAAGAAGCCCCTGCCAGGAAAGTCCCTGAATTAGTTAAGACAGAATATTTTCTAAAATTTTGACAGTAATTATGTGCACTGAGTTAATGACAAATCCTAATCTCTCAGATTAAATCTTGGGAGAAATAAACCAAAGATTGGTAAGCCACCTTCTTCTGAACAAACACAACAACATTGAGAGAGCAAGAGCAGAAACTAAGATTCCTCAGTGGTTCAGTGGAAATGATCTGACAGAGTGAGGTGCAGTATCTGTAAATATCTGATCCATGAGACTAATGTTACTAACATTACTATATCTTACTTGAAGAAATCACACTTTGACCCAACCAATTTCCCCTGGCTTTCTCTAGAACATGGAAGTTGAAGCCCATGCTTCTGTGTCAGGGATCAATACTAACATTTTAGCCACTGACATTTTTTGACCCTTGGAGGAATTTGTCTACATTTGTCCAGCTAGCTGCTGATTCTCATCAAGATAAATTACAGATAAATAAGCCCAGTATCTGTACCCAGAGCGTCCCAGCCAGTTCCTCACAGCTTTATTCTTAAATATAAGCAGGTAGACATTTAAGGAAAGACCACAAGATTAGAGAAAGCGACCAATATAAAATAAGATTTTATGTAAAACAGAGAAACTGGTGTTGGAGTAAATTATTTGGGAGTTTGATCTCAGGGAATAAGACTGCATGACAGAGGGCAAAAGAGGAGACAGAGACATCAGTGGAGGAATGCATTGTGAAGGTGGCCGCCATGAGTGGCCAGTTGTTCTGTGCCATGTGACCTTAGAGACCTTTTGAAATGCAACTCAACATTAGCTACCTATGAAAAGAAACAAAAAAGCAATTATCTATTGAGTCCTGTTCTCCTTTGGTCAAAAGTCCCTCCCAGGGACATTGATCTCCCTGCATGGTTAGTAGCCTACGTGTGAGCGTGTGGTTTGCACAGCAGCATGTGTCAGACATGCACAGGGTGGACTCTGGAACATGGGCTGGAGGTACAGCACTTCAGATCTTCTAGGACCTTCTCTTAAACCCAGCTCATCACAGGGTCTTTTCAGCAGCCACCTCTGCAAAGATTTAGTGAAAGAGGATTAAGGAAAGAGCTACAATTCCTGCTGTGACAGCTAGTCCAAGGAACATAATTTATATTTATCATCTCCCTTTATGACCAAACAATACAGTGTTATAATTATTGCTTTATACAATATTATGTCTTTTAGGAATCTGAAAGAAGGAAGAAAATACATTTATATAGTCTTTGGTATCAAATTATATGTTTACCATTTCCAATACTCTTCAACTTCTGCTTTCAGACTCAAGTCACCACCTGATATCATTTCCTTGCCCAAACATAGCACCATTTCCTCCCCTCTTCTGGGCTATTGTTATTACATCTATCATGTTTTATTTATGTCCAACAATACAATTTTGTATTTATTATTTTGTGCAATTTTTTTAAATCATTAAGGGAAGGAAATATATTTATACCACTTTTATAATTTCCTATATAATTACCTTTATCAGCACTGTCTTTTTGTTTTTTAGAAGTAGGTTTTACACTTTTAAAGCAGTTTCAGGTTCACAGAAAAATTGAGAAAGGGTAAAGATTTCTCATATGCCTCCTTCCCCTACGTAGCCTTCTCCATTATCATCATACCACACCAAACTGATAGACTGCTACAATGAATGAAGACTACTGTGTTCAAATACTTATGTGGATTACTGAGGGTTTTTTGGTACCTGAGGCAAATGTTTCACTGACCTCTGGTTGGTCCCAGGTCTAGCAATCTTTAATATTTTTTTTCCATAATAATAGAATTTTCAAGTAAGCTCATGGTCCCCCTCTTTTCTCCCTCCCCAGAATAAATACTGTATTTCCCAGCTTCTCTTGTAACTAGGTGTGGCCATGCTACTAGTTTTGGTTCATGAGTTGTAAATGGCAGCATCCCTTACAGTCTCAGGACCCTTCCTTATGAGACAGCAGACATTTATTCTTCATTAGTCTTTATTTTTCATACTCCTTAGAACTTAGATGCCTAATTTGATCATGGGACAAAGCCTTTGCCCCAGAATGATAGAATGCTGATGCCCCAAGTGGCTGTGGGCCCTGGAGTCTCATGGAGCAGCCATCACACTCCCCAAACACCTGCCTCCTAGATCATCTGTGTGAGATAAAAACAAAATTCTGTCTTGTTTAAGCTATAAAATTGGGTTTCATGCCACTCTCAGCCAAACATTATCCCACTGAATAATATATACCAGATACCCAAAATGAAGGCCATGGAACTAAAGTCTTTTATAACAATGTTGCAGGGCACCAGGGTTATGGTTAAGCCTTCCGTAGCAAACAATTTCAAAGCAATAGATATTGTTATTCTTAGATAGCTCTTTGGCTGTGCTAAGTGGCTGTGGCTTGGCACAGAATTCTGGCCTCCCATCACTCCTGGCGTCCTGCTTTCTCACTCAGGGGGCCCCAAGAAGCTCAAAATTATTTTGCACTATTTCGTAGTATTCTATTCTTGTTC